>JANJGK010002718.1:67500-114035 GCA_039081455.1 Macrobrachium rosenbergii | reverse complement strand
TTAGAGCTTTTTAATAAGCCAAATTTGTCGCCCAAGAGAGCACGTTGGTTCCTAACATTGAGAGATTTTGATGCAAACCTCAAATACATTGAAGGTAAGCATAATGTAGTTGCAGATGCATTGAGCAGATATTTTCCGGTCGAGGATGAGGAAATACACACCGAATCCTGTGTGGGTGAAGAGAGTAAATATTTGGTGTCTAATGTCTCTGATATTAGTAGTTCTGAGAGATCGCATGTAGAGGACATACACGTTCCTACAGTGCATACTTCGGGGAGAAATAGTGAGTCGGCAGTCTCGGGAGAGATTGTTATTCGTGATAGTGAGAGTAACGCAGTGTGTTATATTACGGGTGAAAATGTCACTTGGGACATAGGCTTGCTGGAACAAAAGCAAGATGAAGATAAATTGTTGTCAGATGCTAAGGCATTTCTTAAGGGAGTTTCACCGAAGAAAGGGTATAAGTTGCCTTTTTCTGGTCTAGAGTTGGAGAATAATTTATTGGTGAGAAAAGTTAAGTATAACTTGCGAAGTACTCGAAGCATGGGTGAGATTACACAAATCATCGTGCCAGAGAGTCTAGTACCACAAGTTCTAGACATTGTACATTGTAAATTTGGTTCTCCTCATTTGGGTGTAGACAAGACGTATGAAAACGTCAGGTCAAAGTTCTTTTGGAAAAATATGTTTTCCGCAGTAGAAGCCTTTGTGAAGAAGTGTGCTATTTGCAATGCGAATAAGCCAGCGACGACAGTGTCGTGTCGTTTGGGTTCATATCCCATACCACATAGGCCGTTTCAGAGAGTGCATATGGATATTCTGGGTAACTTCTCAGAGTCCGCTTATGGTTATAGACATTTATTAGTAGTTGTTGATGAGTTGACTCGCTTTGTCGAGATTTTCCCACTGAAATACAAATCAGCTGAGGAAGTTGCTATAGCGTTTTTTAAGGGGATAATTTGTCGATATGGTGTTCCTGAATGTCTGATCACAGACAATGGTAGGGAGTTTATTAATAAGACTTTAGACGGTCTTGCTAATTTGTTGGGGATAAAGAAAGTATCTATAATCCCGTATAGACCTGAAGCGAATGGGTTGTGTGAGAGGGCGAATCGGAAAGTAATCGAAGCTTTGCGCATGACGGTGGGAGGTTCCGATACACATTGGGACAGATCTTTGGATGAAGTGCGATACAGTATCAATACTATGATGAATGACACAATTAAGATATCTCCAGCAGAAGCTTTGTATGGATACAAGTTGAAAGGACCTTTTGATTTGTTACCAGAGTGTGTTCAGGGTGATGTTACGGTCACTTCGTTGATAAATACAGCGAGAGAAAGATTTGCACGTATCAGTAAAGAACTTGAACTTAGTTCGCGTGAAATGGTAGAGAAAAGTAACGCGAAATCGAGGGGAGTAGCTTTTTCGATGGGTGATAGAGTGTTTGTTAAAGTGAATGTTCGGAATGATCTGAATTATAAGTTAAGTCCGAAGTTCCACGGACCTTTTGAGATTGTAGAGATCAAAAGAGGGAATAGATTTGTAGTTAAAGATGTAAATACTGGAGTGACGAAATTGACCCATATTTCGAAGTTAAAGAAAGTTGGGATGTAATGGAACGTTTGTATATAGTTAGAGGGATAGATGGGTTAATATTTGTATATATATGATATTTTTTTTATTTTTTTCTTGTCTCTTGTTCATTTTGGATGTTGAAGTTCTTAATCATTTGTTTTCGGATAATTTTAGGAATTGAGACATGGGCTAATTTCATACGAGATTTGACTCGTGTGTTAGTGTGTTGTTTAGGATTTTTTTTGGGGGAGGTACTTAGTATATCGGACCGAACAAGTCTGATCTTTTTTTTCGAGTTGGGAGATCGTATTTGAGTGTTTGGATTTTTTTTCCAGTTTCTTTTTTTTAAAATAAAGGGAGCTGTATTGTGAGTAGTTATAGTTGTTAAGATCGTGGGAGCGATTGCCATTACGTCAATTGTTATTTTGTTGAGAGTTAGTCAGGTGTTGCGAAATATTTGCTAACCGGAGTAGAACTTTCATGTCTTTTACGAGATATGATACCTTTTAGTGTTTGGATAGAATTTTTTTTATGAGTGAGTTCCGTAGAGTTGTTGTGTTTAGTGGTGAGTTGACTGTGATTATTCTGAGATACACACTTGGAATTAGTTCACATTGTGAGTGTTTGATTTTTGCATTAGTAGTTTTGGTTTGGTTCAGTAACATGAAACCTTTTTGTTATTAGACCTTTTTCGAGTGTTTTTGGGAGACTCAGTAGTGACATGGGATAGAGTAGAGACCATGTTCATTTTGGGAGATCAATATCAAGGTTCGGGAGTTGATTATAAGACGAGTTGTGCTTTGGTTAGAGAGAAGTGTGTGTGTGACAGTAGTATTTTCCAGTTGCGAGTTGTGTCTGTGGGTGGTTGTGAATTATCATTAGTTCATAGACAGACTCCGACAGAATGTGACTTTAGACAGTTCCTGCGAGATTACCACATTGAGTCCACCAGTACTCTTCCTGCCGTGTTTTTACAAGGAGTATGCAGTTACAATGATGTGCCAGAGCAACAAGTCGACGACATTCGTTCATCGAGGGTCCGAGCAGTTCGATTCATCCTGCAGAATCCTGTCTACGGAATTTCCCGTACTTAGCCGTGCTGTATTCAACAGTTCCGAGAAGATAATTATGCGTCATACGCATAACGAGCATTTGGTAGTGGAGGTACCTACAACCAAGGTACCAATGACGGTTCCACCGTTGGAAGACATTGACGATTCCGTGATGTTCGAGTATCAGGAATATATTATGCCGACAATTTTAATTGTCTTAATAGCTATTTTACTGATAATTCTTGTTGTGGGAGTAGTAAAGCTTATTCGTGTTTGTAAGATTACATGTAAAGGCTCTAAGAACTCAACCCCAGTGACTTTGGAAGTGCGTCATGAGAGCAGTCCTTAAAGCTGCAGTGCAGTAGACATTGCTAATTGAGCATAGCTCTATCTGTTATGTTTTATACATATGCTTTTGTTTTAGTTTGCCGTTAAGGAGAGCGAGACGCTCTTATGTGGTGGCCGAGCTCTATTTCAGAAAATATGGCTGCTACAAGTTTTAAAGGACACATATATGCATTTCATAGCTTCAATGCTTTAAGATGTGATGAAAGAATTTATGGAGTCAGATGGAAGTAGGTCGAGAGACTCGAGGTAAAATCTTTGTGTTCAGCAAATAGTTTGATTCCTCAGCAATATTGCCGGTCAGGTGATCTTCCGAAGTGTTATGTATATTCGTGAGTACGTGCGTTAATTTGATCTAGATTGTGCCAAAATCTGCCCTAAAAGTGAGTTTGATCGTTCATTAACGTGATAGAACTGCAGTTGTCTAGACGTAGCTTTGGAGAGGATCCAGGCTTAAATCGGCAGATAAGGTAGACTTTGAAATCTCTGTTTTTATGGGAGGAAATTGAACTTGTGATTTTTTACCATGATTTTCTAATCATTGTGAACTTTTGAACTGGTGTGGGAGATTTAATATGAATATTCATACCTCTTTTATATTATTGTTTTGTCATGTTACGTTTGCCATATCTTGGCTATGCATTTTACACTTTCCATTATTGTGTTTTGCATTTCATATATTTTTGGGAGTTTTCTATCATGTTTGATTCTTCCGACAGATGTCTGTGGACAGATGTCGGTGGACAGTGTGGACTGTTTCGAATAACATGTGGTAGACTGGTTTTGACATGACTAATTATTGATTTGGGGAGTATGTGTGAGTTTGGATATTTTCAGGCTATTAGCCATAGTGAGACTTCTTTAATCAGAAGTGTTTTACAGTTCAGAGTTTAGTTATCTAACTCGATAATTCATTTATTATGCATTTTAATCTTTGCTTTGTTTTGTTCATTTCTTGTTGGGTTATTTGAATAATAAACCTATTTTTGTAGAAACTATTGCGTTTCTTTAAATGGTCCATTTAATCGATTTGGTGAGAATGAGTGCGATTCGGGTGGGTGAACTTCGGAAAACGATGAGAGAGAGAGAGAGGCGATACACAGAGAGAGAGAGAGAGAGGTGATACACGGTGAGAGAGAGAGAGAGAGAGAGAGAGAGAGAGAGAGAAAGAGGAGAAAAATAGATGTAAGTGTTGCCGTGAGCGAACGTTCATACGCCTCCGTTTCATGAATAAAGATCGTTGGAGCACGTTACGTACACCTTCAAAAAGGTGTTAATTCTGTCCTCGTTACATATATATATATATATATATATATATACATATACACATATATATAATATGATCACGTCATTTACAAAAAAAGTACCAGTGCAGCAGAGTTTTTACTGTTAGAGTAAATACTTTTTCTTCACCCTCCGTGTATGTCACATTTGCTAGGGAATCACGAATGTCCAATTTCCTGTTCAAAGACCCCTCGGAAAGTCCATACTCCTCCGTCCGTATGGTCGGTAGCGGTAAGGAAAAATTTCTTAGCCTCACCGAAGGAATTTATTAAATATGTCTTGATGCAATACTGTTTTATCGGAATGGTGCAAAAAATGAATCGGGTCACAATATATGAGGGATAAAACTACTGTGAAAGATGCAGCTGCCTCTAAATACCCGCAGAAACAAGATTTAAGTATAAGAAACCTGTCAGTAAAATAGAGTAAGAATTAGATGGAATCCTTTTCAGATGAATATCCAGTAAACCACGGAATCGATATCTCATGACCAACAACAGAGATATAAAGACAAATAGTGGGTATAGCCAAACAAACAGTAAGATGCGCCATTGTTTCGGAGGCGGCAAATGACAGTGTAATCTTTATAGTGCACAAAACGACCCAGGCACATGGCCACCTCACCAGAGATGTGACGCGATGACCGTTCCAGCAGACACGTGACAGACATCTCACACAGTCACGACGGGGGTGTGGCAGTCATCAGACGCAGCAAAGGAGACAACGAAGAGAAAGGAACTGGCAGAGAGAGAGAGAGAGAGAGAGAGAGAGAGAGAGAGAGAGAGAGAGAGAGAGAGAGAGAGAGAGAGAGAGAGAGATGTTGGGACTTTCCTGAAGAAAAGCAAAATATGGTGAAAGAGGAAAAAGGAAGAATCCTTTATTTTCATGTTTAGAGCTTCTATCATTCTTATATATTTGAAAGAAAATGATAAAATTAGAATGGAAACAGAAGCTTCAGTGATAAAGAACGGAATCGTTAAGCAATCAAATCCAGTATTACGCCCATTGACACAACAGCTACAACAGCTTGCAGAGCGGAAGTTGATAATGATCTGCAAGCGATATAAAAAATATCCCGTAAATTATTTTAAAATTGATCTTAAAAGATTGTCAAGGTAATCAGTAGGTAAATGAGATACATGAAAGGAAACTATTACAATTATTTCAACTGAATTTTTTTTTATTGAAAGGAGATCATAAATAAATTCATATTTACATTGAAGCAATTGTCAGTAACTTGACTATCAGTTTTCTCTGAACGAGAAGTTGGCCAGCCAGCATTGTCCTGTAGTGTGCTTGATTTTAGGTGAGTGAAAAATTTAATATTCTTCCAAGTATATATATTTCAGACCTGGAGATTCTACCCCTCAGGATCGCTTGAAAATTATTTATTCCTTTAAGTGTGCAAACTGCAACAACTATCGTGGAAAAGACAGCATGCTGGGATTTAAGGTCATGATATTCTTATTCTTTGTTTTAGAAGCATTTGCGTTTACGTTTTAGTTTTCAATAATTTTCTCGTATATTTAAGAATCATCATTACCACAAGCAATGAAAGTATCTGTGTTATTATTGCACTTTAGCCAACGCAAACTCGTAAGAATATTATTTCTCCCTCCTTCATCATCTTCTTTCACTCAAGAACATCGCACACAGAAGAAAAGAATCTCCCTCAGACTGACATAATCACATCCTTGTCTAAGTTAGCTGCCTTCATCCTTTTTTCTTTCGCTGGCTCTGGCGACCCTCAAAATCCTTTTATGACCCAGTGGCATGTCTTTCATGACGGTGCAGGGACATTAAACCTGCACATTGTGACATATCTATCGTAGCGCCTTGTTCCTCGGTCGTTTACTGCGCCATAAAGTCGATCCTCATCTGCCACCTACGAGGCAGTGCTCCTTGTGACGTTGGCTGATTTATTAGGTGGAATTGGTCTCTTATTTTTCCGTTGTCTCTCACCAAATGTTGTTCAGGGGTTGTCCGGATATTCCTTTAGAGCTCATTTCATTCATTTTGTATGCTTTTCTAGCATGAAACTCCGTTACACAGAGAAATAGATTCTGAGAAATCCCGAGGAACCGGCGTTGCAGAAAATGTGTATGATAACATACTTTGGAGTGGCAGAATATTGTCCCTAGTTGTTACGTATCAGTCAGACTGAGGATTATGAACTTTCCGATGGTTCTTGAAGAAAATAATAATAATAATAATAATAATAATAATAATAATAATAATAATAATAATAATAATAATAATAATAATAATAATAACCTGAAGGCTTGCTCGCGTCGTTTGTTTGAGAGGTTTAATTCAAAAGAACAAAAGTGTTTTCCTCTTGAAGAATGTTAGAACTACTCATGAGTCCTCGGGTGGACGTGACCAAAGAAAAAGTTTAGTTTCTCGAGATCTGTGTATTTAGATAACGAAAGCTGACCCAGAAAAAAAAGAAACACATTTACATCAATGTCACTATTAATTACTGTAGAGAAACTGTAAAAAGTGTGATTTCCTTGGGTAGCATCTTCTCGCAGATGCACAAGAAGTCAGGACTAGTAAACAAAGTTGCCTTTATCTTATATTTTACATGGGATAAAAGGGCAAATAAAGTTTACCGATGAAAGAAGCGGTAAACAGCATATTTGGTTACAATCTTGAAAACACACCACGCCTTTGGAGTTAATATTTCTCGTAACAAAAGTATTTCAAAAATCAATTGTCATTCATTTTAATGGTACGTTACATTTCCTATTGAATCTTACAGCTTTTGATGCGATTTGTGTGTGTGTGTGTGTGTGTGTGTGTGTGAGTGTGTGTGTTCACGTGCACTGTCATTCGTTTTATAATAGCTTGATGCAAAACGCGCAGCTAGGAATTCAGATGTTTTAGGATGGGAGCAAATATAAACTTTCGATGGACATAAAAGTTCTGTTGATTTTTATACTTCAGCTCTCACGCAAAAGTTTTAATGAGGAGCCTTCAGTTCTGAGCAAGAGATTGTGATCAGTAGACAGATTTTTATGCTTTATATATTTCAGTTCTTATCTTCCCTCATATCGCCGTCAAAGTTATAGTTTATCTTTCAAATGTGATTATAGAGGGAGATATTCTATGTCAAAATGAGCACTTACAAGAAAAAAGGACATATTACCAATTTTAGAATCGTTTTCTGGAAAAGATAATATAAATGGCGGAAGTGCCTCATCGTAGGTTAAATTAAGAAAATAGTAAGAGGATTAATAAGGACCCTTTTATACTTACTCCTTGTGAAGTCTGGTAGTTAGCTGAACTGTAAGTAACTTCCATAGAAAAGAAAATAAGATGTCAACTCATGTCAATAAACCCAAAGTAAATGAATCTCAAGTCTTGAAGAAAAATGCATTTTCTTTGCAAGAATCTAGATTCGCAATTCTTTTAATCCCTGTTGGAATTACAACAGTTTGGTTTTTAACGAATTTCAAATCCATTACTCAGTAACTATAAGAACTTCTTTGTGCTTCCATAACGCGATCTATAATAGATAATTTAATGTTTCTTGATCCTCGGATAATTTCTTCGGCCATCTTTTATTCTGCGATTTTATACCAAATGGAACGCACAGTACAGCAAAATGGAAAAAACCTGAGAATGTGGATCAACAGCAAAACAACATCAGTACCTCTCCATTGACCCTTGGCCCCAGGTCATGCGATTCGCTGGCGAACATTGCTCGCCATGATGTTCTATATATCGTTATTATTGCTGTTGGCAATGCTGACTTTTACGACGGTAAAGGAACAGGGACTAAAAAGGAGATCGGTGTGACGGGAGTGAACAGGATGCTGAATATTTAAGCCTCGAAGAGGAAAGTCTTCTGCTTCCGACAGCAACAGGAAAATGTTCTTCTCTTCTTTTCCCAAATTCACTCAGTTTTCCGGGCAGATGTAAACCTGAAAGGCACAGCGATATGTATGTCATGCAAGAATGTTCTCCTTATTCGTCTTTTCTAATTGGACTGAAATATGTGTTAATTAATGGAGCATATCTTTTTTTTTTTTTTTACTTTTTTATGAAGACTTAGAAAACGAGACTTTTGAAGAAAAAGGAATTTGCTATTAGGATATTATCTGTCAACAATATCCACAGAATAAGCCAGGCACCTAACTTAGCATTTAATGGCTTCGCCTCACAAATGACAGGCTGAAAGTATATCCTTCGTGAGGGAAACGGTTTCCTGGAAAATCCATTGAGCCCCTTCTGACCTAAGAATTTGAAAAGATATCCTGAGCTAAAAGCTAAAATGTTCAGAAATGTCAGGTTAGTTCAAGAAATGTGCAGAAAATGACCAAGTTCATGATATCTGTAGGTTTATTGCGCACTTCATGAAATTCGCAATTCCACAACTCTCAGAACATACGCATATGAATAATGCCATTTTCTAACATAAGAAAGTAAAAATTTACACCAGAAAGAAATTAGGTAACGTTTTTACCCTAATTGAAAAGTATTTCCTTTCATAATATGAAAACTGAATGTCAGTGATTTTTTTTCAAGTGTCACCAAATATAAATAAAATAAATAGTTATCTTTCAGGAACTAAATTTTTGCAGACATTTTTACTGTTAATTAACTGGAATAATGCAGCGCGTTCAGCTGAAAGACAAAGATATTTCTTTCAATACAAGCTTAACGTTTATCAAATTTGATAAAGGTAATAAAGCACAGCCAGAGTAAAACCTTAGTTTCTCTACTTTAAATAACAGAGGAAAAAGGAAGGCAAAAACTGCACTAGATCTGAATTTGTCGGTAAATTTCCTTTCTTGGCGGGTATCAAGACAACTCCTTGCAGCGTAAGAGGAGAAACGTGTTTTTTCATCAAGCTAATTTGCTTCAAAAAGAAAAGTTTGATTAGGGGTCAGCCAAAGAAAGAAATGACCTCAGAAAATCCATGAGTATAAGGTCACCACAATTGTAAGGACACCTTTTACCATTTTGAGAATTATGGCACATTTTTCCTTTATTTAGAAATTTTCACTAAGATGCTCAAAACCTAGAGGACTGAAAGGCCTGGGAGCGGAATTGTTCACAGGATAGTGAAAATTCTGGCGCAAACTATTAGAATATGGAAAATCAGGTCATGTATTGTCTTCTGTCCATATTCATTTGAAGTTTGAGCGTCTATTGTGCACGACATTTGTTGAATTTAATGTAACAAAGGGACATTATCAAGAAGAGAGAGAGAGAGAGAGAGAGAGAGAGAGAGAGAGAGAGAGAGAGAGAGAGAGAGAGAGAGAGAGAGAGAGAGAGAGAAATGAGTAAATTCAATAATATCGTGTGAATTACTGGACGGGGGTTAGAGGAATACAAACCAAATTTTCCTCTCAGGATTTTCGCTTCCAGATTTCAGATTTGTTTGGACACTATTTCTTTAAGCCATTTATTCCCTCAACGTAAACACGAGACTGAAAAGACGGTTTTCAGGAAAAGATATTCTGATGAAGGTTCGACAGGCAAAAAGAATCTCTCGAAATATTTTTGCCTTCAATCCTGTCTATCCTGGGCATGTAAATGTCTTCGCAATTTTCAGTATGACTTGCATTTGAAAGTCAAGGAAGCGGATGGAACAATATTTCTGCAACCAGGAAAGATACACACACACACACGCACACACACACACACACACACAGAGAGAGAGAGAGAGAGAGAGAGAGAGAGAGAGAGAGAGAGAGAGAGAGAGAGAGAGAGAGAGAGAGAGAGAGAGAGCAATTTGAAAGATTATGATAATGCTATATTAAAAAGAAATTCTTCCGAGAATAAGTAACTTTTTTTCTTATGTAGTGATTTCAATACTTAGTGGTTAATTGACAATAGAGGGTTGCAGCAGAGACTTGAAGTTTATAAAATTACCATAAAAATCTTCGGAGAAAACGGTAGATAACACCTTCTCATACATACATACACACATACATACACACACACCCCCATATATATATATATATATATATATATATATATATATATATATATATATATATATATATATATATATATATATATATAATATATATATATATATATATATACATGTGTGTGTGTTTGAAGCATACCATTCTTTATGTCTCCACCATTATGTGATCATCAACTGATGTCTTCTAATTTGGCATTTTTTGAGAAATTTTGGCAATTTAAAATAAAAAAAGAGAGATTTCAGCTTTCTATCCCCTAAATGCTGAGATAAGATTATCTTTACTGACTCACAGATACTGCTTTGTTTCAGTATTAATTGTTGGTAGAAGATTCAAATGGTACAAGGTTGTGAAATCGCTCACTGTTAGTTTAACGCCTTCTAAATAATGCGCGGCACGTGTTCACTCACTCAGGGAATACTGCAGGAAGAGAGCTGTACAGTAAATGCACTGCTCTTTCTTTTTGACATTAGGAAAAGCTTAGCCTTAAAGCTGGAATCTACAATTGAACATAAGCCTATCGTAGAAAACCAAATCCTTTTATTGGAACATTTTTCAGTAGATTTATTTTAAGGTGAAGTGTTTCGCCTTTAAATAATTACACGTAAATGTTTTAATTCTCTAAAATTATAAGTGAATAGGCAGCAGTTATACTGATAATTCTCGAGAACGCGTTCGGATTTTCCGTTATTCATAAGGCCTCCTTCCTGCATTTGAAGCATGCCTAATAAAACATTAGCGATCTTCCCTTTCCCTTCTCTTTGCACATGATTTCATTCCCATTCCGACAGATCATCAGGAACGTTTGTTAAAGAGGAAATGAGAATGGTCATGAATCTGACTGCTCCATTAAAAGCGAAATGGCGTCTCTTGACCTTTGCCCCGAGACTTATTCCTCGACCCAGATTTTGCATTTCAATGCCGCTTCCATCACGAGGAATGGGCTGCATGCCAACAGGACTTACAGCTACCAGCGGAACATGCTTTGCTAGAGAGAGAGAGAGAGAGAGAGAAAGAGAATGAATTCATAGGACAAAACGGCAAAGCCTTTGCATTAGAGTAGACAAACGAAGCTTGGGAGCATCTACCGATACTTAGATTATATCATTCTCGTCAAACCTCCTTAAACAAGGGAGAATGGATATTGGATGTCCGTGCAGTTCTTTTACCAAATGGATTTTTATAGCCTACACGTTGTTTGGCAATGCGTTGTTTCTCTTCGACGAAAATGACAAAGTCTGAACCGGTGGAAACTGTCCTCGTTTCTTCCTCTGATGACTATGAAAATACCGCGTTCTCTTTCTCACGGTAAAAGTAGCAATGAAAATTGCACTTAGTGTTTAAGATATATATTTCGATTATAGTTTGTTTTCTCTTTCTCAAAGAGTATGTAATTCAGAACAAGTAGCGAACGAAAATTTGCGTATTTCACCGTTTTTTTTTTTTTTTTTTTTTTTTACAGTTGTTTTTACAGACTTTCGATGAAATGAGACTTCAGAGTTTACAGAAGCCATTTGTGAAAATCGTGATTCGGCCAAAGGCCAAAGGGCTATTGGAAAATCCGACTCCTCGTCAATCTTTCGTATTGCGCCTTGAGAGAGAGAGAGAGAGAGAGAGAGAGAGAGAGAGAGAGAGAGAGAGAGAGAGAATTTATACTAATACTGCTCCGAGGTCGGTGATCCCATTAATATCCCAACAATAAGTTTCCTTCTTGTCCAGAAGTCCTCCCTTTAAAGATCCTCCAAAGATCCTCTAAAGATAACCATCAATCGTCGCATCGTGTCTGGAAGGGCATCAGATGCTTACCTGTCTCGCCACGTGCCTTTGAGTATAATATCTTTGAGAAATTTCTTATCCTTGAACTTATGCATCCTTTGGGAAACTATAATATCTCATCGATCAGCTAAGTAAATTTCCCATTTAAACTCATTCAGTACAATTTTACTGGTATTAAAGATGGAAGACATAACGAAGACTGATTAATAAGAGAAAGCATCCGACAACGGCAAGGAGAGGAATCCTCCCGCAAAATCTCTTGATGTCATTAAGATTTTCAGCCTCGCGGAATTTGACAATAAAAGGAACAGAGAAAGAAAGAAAGATATGCAATAGTTGTGACACATAAACGAATAGACACTGAAATAATGTCAGCACCTTGCATGTAAAAGTTAATATTTTGATTATGTAATGTGTTGTGTATTCATATGCATAGCAAAGTGTAACAAACGTTGAATTCATTTCTATTAGCGCGTAGTAAAGAAGCTAGAAGATGGAGTGATAGGGTAGTCTAGCCAAAGTTTGCTCAATGTTTTGATGACCATACGTGGACACAATTGTCGCAACCGAAGGTGGCGTCATTCAGGGAGGTAACCTGTTTGTCAGTATTTGATATCACCTATTTTGTATTCAAGGGTAACACTGTTATGTTTTGGGGTCCACACGTGCACACCTTCATTGCACCGGCCGTAGTCCCGCAACAACGACCCCGCGCCAACGCGCGGACGAGAGAAACACAGCATCTGTCGCGCATCTTCTGTACATATATCTCCTTTATTATTATTATCATATTAAAGGTATCATCATCATCATACGCATTACACTGTCAGCTCTCAGCCAAATGTAACTTAACTTCAGTCCTGTATTATGTCCCGAATTATATGTATATTTCCATCTGCCAACAAATACAAGTGGTTGTGTTTACTCTCTGCTTCTACCTGCCTGGAGTCAAGCGCTACGTTTCCGCTCGCAAGAGCTATTGATCAGTGTGTTTGTTGTTTGAATAAATATTACGGGCTGCTTCAGGAGCAAGAACCCGTGCCAGCACAAGGCTGGCTTAATCTTAAACAATCTGAATAAATTAGAAAGCTGGGAACTCTGACACCTGCTCATGCCCATCGTCACAATGTTGAAATGTTAGTAAACTTGCATCTGTTATCCTGTTCAAGTATCATGTGTTTGTGAGCTTTACTTGTGTGGGTCACGAGTTGTGTCTGACAACGCAAGGTTAGAGTTTGTACGTATGTTTGTGTGTTAACATCAATAAGGGTACAACTGGCTTTGCTTATAACTTTTTTATCGCTAGGGTTGAGACGGCATTTTGGTTCTTTTCTAATTAATAATAGATTGTGAAGCGACACGAAGAGATTTGCATAGACATCCACAGCAAGACATATACCTGTGAATATCTCTTGACTGACTGATTCATTCCTTCATTCATGCTTTTATTTTTATAAACTAGCTCATCGTAGCAATGGCCAGTACCATCGAAAAAATTCCTACATCTGCTAAAATAATGCATGTTACTATAAGAAAAACATAGTACGCATTTATTTCTGGCTCAGTCACATGCTAGCAGTTCATACATATTCATTGATAATTTCGGTAATAAGAAACAGTTTTATATCTAAAAAAAAAAAAAACTGAATGAAATAAAATGCTTTCTTTCGTCCTTTCTCCATCCACGGCATTTCCTTTTTATCTCACCTTCGTTGTCGTCCCCTGATCGCAGCCTCGTCCTTCAACGAGGGCCGGAATTCTCTGTGCTCCGTCTCTTAGGAATGTCTATAGTTTACAAATAAATTGTACAAAGTTTTCCGACCAAAGGTTTTCAGAGGGAAACCTCATGAACAGAGATACAAATATTGCCTTGGGACCTCAAAGTCCTTCGCACGCCTCCTGCAGAAGTTCTTATTTACTTAGATATCATTTTATACAAAGTATTTTCGCAAGTGATTCCCAAAATTATTCCAGGTCCTGTGGCCTGGCAGGCTTGACCAGAAAGAAGTCACATAAATCATTAAACTCCATAAATTGAACTATGCATCAAAATACAATATCAACTACTGCTTTGAATTTGAAAGCGTCAGCGTTAAGATGAAAGCAAAAATACGATATATGTCGAAACATTCCAGGAGTAGATTTGTGTTGCAATATCTATTCACTTATTGATGAAATATTGTTCGTCCCTCTTTTATTACATGTTGTTGTCAAATATATCCGAAGGAACGGGTTTCACTGTCAGTTTTTATTGCTATGGTATGAAAAACTGCAGAAAGTATAACCATCTCTCTCTCTCTCTCTCTCTCTCTCTCTCTCTCTCTCTCTCTCTCTCTCTCTCTCTCTCTCTCTCTCTCTCTCTCTCTCTCTGTATCAAACAAACAGATAAGCATCCTTTTGTTCTGAAACTATCAAACTGTAGCTCTCTTTATGTGTGGCTTAAAGGGATATCTTAAAATTCCCTATTCACCTGCATTTTTTAAATATTTTAACTGATTGCCAAGCACATTTTTCACCGAGATAATCTTTATACATCTTTCATTTAACTTGACTGCTGCGTCTGTCTGTATGTCTGTCTGTCTGTCTGTCCCCAAATCTTGTAACTCAATTTTCGACCTACTCCCTTCGTCCGAAGGACTTGAAATTTTGCATGGTTACTCAGTCCCGGTGACAACACAACCTAACATGATCAGTAGGTCAGCAGTGACCTCTAGTGACCCTACAGTGACCTCTCCCAGTATCTTAGGATTTGTTTGAAACGCCTCGAATTTTTCACAACTTCTTTGACTTGGTAGAATCTATCTTCTATATAACCCCTCCCCCTTCCCTCTTCCATCCCAGATCCCCTTCCCTTTTCCATCCCCCTCCCCCAGTACACGGTCAAGTGTTAATTTAGCTGTGTCCTCCCCCTCTCCTTCCCTCTTCCATCCCATCCCCCTTCCCTTCCCATCCCCTGCCGGTGCATACGATCAAATGTTAATTTAGCTGTGTCCTCCTGCTCCCCTTCCCTCTTCCATCCCCCTTCCCCTCACTTCCCCTTCCCCCTTCCGTAGCATGCGATCAAATGTTGATTTAGCTGTGTTCTCCTCCTCCCCTTCCCTCATCCTTCCCTCATCCTTCCTTCATCCTTCCCTCTTCCCTCCCCTCATCCTTCCCTCTTCCCTCCCCTCACCCTTCCCTCCCTCATCCTTCCCTCTTCCCTCCCCTCACCCTTCCCTCTTCCCTCCCCTTACCCGTCCCTCTTCCCTCCCCTCACCCTTCCGGAGCACACGATCAAGCGTTAATTTAACTGTGTCCTCCCCCTCCTCCCTTCCCTTTCCTCTACCATCCCCTCCACTACCACCTTCCCTCACCTTCCCCTTCCCCCTCCCTCCCCTTCCTCCTCCCCTTCTCCCTCCCTTTCCCTTCTCCATCCCCTCCCCTATCATCTCTCTTCCCCCTCCCAACTTCTGGAACACACGATCAAGTGGTAATTTAGCTGTGTCCTCCCCCATCCCCCTCCCCTCTCACTTCCCCTTCCCCTCACCTTCCTACTCGCCCTCCCTCTTCCATCCTTCCTCCCTTTCCCTTTCCCCATCCCCCTTCCCAATTCCCTCACCCTCCCTCGTAAACAGATATCAGTTTCGTTAACTACAATCATACATCGGTTACAATTTCTGTCAAAGCTAAAAAGTATAAAATAAAAAATAAAAAAAAAAAACATTAAAACACACTTTTATTAAAATGCACTGAAAAGTAAAAAAATAACATTTTGAGACACGTCGTGATTTTCTTACTAATAATAATGTCTACAAAAATGAAAGCATGGGCCCCAAACACGGAAGGAAACTCTACAAAAAATTTAAAAATCTATTTCTTTTCTTATAGCATTTCCTTCCATGTTTGGGGCCCACGCTTTCATTTTTGTAGACATTATTAATTATAAGAAAATCCTGGTATGTCTCAAAATATTTTTTTTTTTTTTTTTGCTTTTTAGTGCATTTTAATAAAAACATGTTTAAATTTTTTTTTATTTCTTATTTTATGATGTCCCAGTACTCTAAAATCGCAATGTTACCGGAATTTAGAGGATAATGCAGCGCTTCTTTGAAAAGGAAGCTGTTATATTGTTCAGCAGTGCAGAGGGAGGTATAATATTCATTATTCTGGAATCATTCGTTTATTGCCAATCCCTATTCAGTAGATATTTTCCACTCTGAAGGCAATTACGGGATTAATAATGCGGATTTTCTTTGGCGCTCATACCTGCAAACGATTATTGTTGACCTTTCCCGTCCTCTAAAAAGTATGTAAACTCTATAATATTCAAATAGTCCTGCTAATGTTTATTTTCGTTTTATATAAGGACTTTTCCCTGGATCATAGAGACACCATTTCAGATATGAAAGAAATTCAGTGTTCACATTTTTGAAATGAGACGACAATTTAAACTTCGAATTTCGAAGAGGAAATGACTAATCATTCCTTTTGAGGTTCGCTTATTTTTTTTTTTTATCAGCTTTAGATATTCCCACAGGAAGCCTTTGCCTAAATTCAAATTCATCTGTGGCGATTTTTCAGCGCGAAGTGGATTTGGAAAGGAGGCGGTTCTTCTCGAGTAAACATTGTCTTTTTATACTTGGCAATGTTAAATCACTTCATCTGCTCATCATATTTATTATCTTTAACCAAAGCAAATCGGCTGTGACTCAGTATTAGCTGAGTCTGGCTTGAAATTCTAATTGTCTGACCTTGGTTATGTTCGCGGGACGCTGATGTAACTTTTTGACATAAGCTTTTCCTTCTGTGGGACCTAACTTCTGTATCCATGGCAAGGAAACACGTATAAGTTTCTTTTGCGAGAAACAAATATTATAAACGTTGGAGGTAATTAAGATTTTCTGGAAGATAAACACAAAAGGCCATTTCTACGAAACATTGCCGCAGCTTCAGCAGAATTGTTTCTTGTAGTTAATTTACGCTGCTCTGGTAACTGCAGCCTATCTGGTATTGCAGAAGTAATGCTCATAATATTACAGATTGTCTGTTGCTATCTGATAAACAGCGTTGTGTTCACTATAAGAAGCATTTCCCGATGGATTGAGGAGGATGACCACTGCTCGATTCTCTGTTTTACTTTCGCAAGTGGAAACGAGAAAGATATTTATTCTTCTCTCTCTCTCTCTCTCTCTCTCTCTCTCTCTCTCTCTCTCTCTCTCTCTCTCTCTCTCTCTCTCTCTGTGGCTGTGGTAATCTTGAGATGAAGTTCTTCTCTTTACAAATTTCGGCGGTTACAGCTAGAACCTAAAGGATTGGTCAAGACAAGCAAAGAAGTGGTAATTCTCCTATTAGTGAATTAAACATATCGACTGAATGTCTTGTAAAATAAGACTATAATCTCTATGACGATGAGTATCTGCTACTCTAATGCAAAGCTAGATGGAAATCAAATGATTAACTCTGCTGTAAAAACTTAGGAGAGGATAAATTCACGAAAAAGTGACTTTGGCTATGAATAATATCTACTGATCTGTCTCTGAGATATGACCATCTGGCATATGGCTCTGTTAGGTCAAATATCTTGTTTATGTGTTGAGTCAGTTTCATTACGACTAATGTCGACATTTTTGTAAAACGGTTTATATCGCATCGCTGGCAGCTGGCATATGATGTACGACAGCCATATAGTTCTCCCCAAGAAAATTCTTGTCTCCCTTGACAAATAATTTCATTTTGTATACTGGAACGCCTCGGAAACAGAGGGTATTTAAGAACTGATAAGTTTTTTTATTATTATTATTCATTCTACACTTACTACTGTCGTTCTCACGTGAAGATAAGCGCTATATATTTTCTTGAGAATCTTCTTAATGGAATAGGAAACTTACTATACTACTGAGGTTTATAATAGTAAGTTTCCGTGTAGCTTACTTTCAAAGTCAAAGTCAGTCCCATATCATCTTGAAGAGAGGTATGCACTGTCTAAGCCAAGATAATAAAAAATAAAAAAAACTGTTTCTGCAGTGAAATTATATTTTTTTTTCTCATTATCAATTAGTTCATTTCAAATTAACCGTTGAATGAACTCCTGGTATTGGAATGATTATTCCAGTAATATAATGTTGCTGTGGGCGAAGATGCCCTTATGCCAGGACAGGTTCTTTCTGCAGGAGCAGCGCATGGGATGCATATCTTTTATTGCTTTCTCTGCTATATATTCCTAAAGATGAATAAAAACATATAAATAATATGTTTGAATACCAACCCCCCCACAAAAAAAACTAAGATTTTGAAAGGATTATGGTAAACTTATCTTCATGAACTGATTATTCCATGTATGTTGAATTAATTATGAACATTTGAATAAATATCTAAGGACAAATAATATTTACGACTATTGAACCTTTTACTAAATGGGGCATCAGTAATAAGTCATCTTACCTGCGCGAGGATTGTCATGCAAATTTCCATAACGAATTCATTGCGTTAATTCTTACAAAATGAAATGGAAAAATATTTCGTTTTCAAACCCCTCTGTGTACTAAGCTTTCTCACTAAAAGAGAATTCGCTGCTACTCAAACACTTAAGCTTATGAAGTGACAGGTTTAATGTATATTTTATGGGAGAAGTTGTCAGGAAAAGTATGAGGGTCTCCAAGGGACCTAATCCCTGAGAGTAAGGGTGCAAAAGAAACTGGCGAGAGGGAAAACATTATTTACAGACTTTTATGATAAAGGAGAGTAATTTCTGTGCCTGAGAGTGCGAGGGAGATGTCTCGGGAAGAGCAGGCGGTACCATAAACACTCTAGACGGTTCAACAATTAGGCGCAGATTTCCTGGTTTACACTACATTCATTTTCTCGTTTGGATGATTCGAAGATGGGAATATTTTTTCATAAGGGAAAAAGTATTTGGAATGGTTTCCTTGCTGTCACTCATCGCGTGTCTCTATGTAATATTATATATATATATATATATATATATATATATATATATATATATATATATATATATATATATATATATATATATGTGTGTGTGTGTGTGTGTGTATAATATACATACGCAAATACACACACGCACATATACATACATACATATATATATATATATATATATATATATATATATATATATATATATATATATATATATATATATATATATATATATGTGTGTGTGTGTGTGTGTGTGTGTGTGTGTGTGTGTGTGTGTGTGCATGCTCAGATAATCACAGGAGATGCACGTGAATTAGTATAAACGAAAACCGCAGGAACACAAAAGTCAGAAGATCTTACCAAAGCGCTTTCGCGAGGTGTGTATTCCCGAATCGTCGAGGAACAAATGAAACTCATTCCGAGGAACGGTAAAAGGTGAACAAAAAGATAATCTGGTCACAAAATAAAACAAGCCACTAAACGCTGAGAACTCTGGAAAGGGTAACTGTAATTTTCTAAGCTTGTATAAACCTGAATTTTAATCGCTTTGCCTATACTTATCAACAATATTTTTAATAATAAAAGCATCAGGCTTAAACAGACCAAGACCTAAGTTTAAAACGCAACCGGTGTTTGAATTTATAAAACTACAGTCAATGGCATTGCGCGTAACTATGGACCTTGCTTCACTTGCTCACTCCTTTAATACGATGATTGGAATCTCTCGTGTGTACAAAGAATGCATTCGATTTCTGGCTAAATCTCACAGAATATTGATGCTGTTTGATTCATTGTTCAAGGGGTTTTCCAATTTGTCCAGAATATTTTTCATCACAGTTTTAATTTCTGATGTGCAGCCAGAAACAGCCTGAGAAAATTTCTTATAACCAAACCCCTATTATTAAAATGTTGAAAAGCTTTAAAATCTTAGGAATCTCTAAAGAACTTGTTATTGAACAACGAATCAAACAGCATCAGTAATCTGTGAGAAGTGGCCAGATAGCGAATGTATTATCTGAACACACGGCAGATTCCAATCATCCTGTTAACTGGAGTGAAGCAAGATCTACAGTATAGTCACCTCTTCATTACTCTATGGATTAAAACATGCGATGTATATACGTAGACTCCTTCAGTCGTGATCTTTTCAACTGTTATGGAATTTTTACCTTCATCATTTGTAAATATCCGAACAATCTACATCAGTATATCCATTATTTTGCCCATCAAAATTAATCAACATGACTTAGTACCGGAATGGTTGTCTTAGTGTAACTGACGTTTAGAAAATTGTATTTTAATCATTTTTGGTTTTGATCCTTCGATCTTAACAAAACTCCATGTTGGTGTTAGATATAAAAAATTAAAATGAATCATCTCTTTTTATGATAATAGGCTTTTAATCTATAAAGATTTTTACTTCGTGAACATCTCATTTTATTAATAATATTTTTTTCCGGTTTAGGTGAATATATCTTCTGGAACAGTGAAAGCAAATACTTTTGCAAGACTCAGATAAAAAAGAAAGCAGCTAAATGTGGGAAACGTTATTTGGTTAGTCTGAAGATCTCCTGCTGCAACAAGAGTAAACGAAAGGGAGAAAGTTGCTGACCATTTGTGCAGTGGAGAGAGAGAGAGAGAGAGAGAGAGAGAGAGAGAGAGAGAGAGAGAGAGAGAGAGAGAGAGAGAGAGAGAGAAATATCTTCACTGTGCGTTTCGCTCTCCCCCTGAAGGTGTTGTTGGAGATCTCAAATGATTTTGTGCCACTCAGCCTCCTTCTTGTCCTTTTTCAGTTCTCTGCCAAGGAAACTATTGAGACAGTAATTTGTCTGTCTGTTCGCACTTTTCCTGTCCACCCCCAGATCTTAAAAATTACTGAGGCTAGAGGGCTGCAAATTGGTATGTTGGTCATTCACCCTCCAATCATCAAAAATAACAAATTGCAGCCCTCTAGCCTCAGTTGTTTTTATTTTATTTAAGGTTAAAGTTAGCCATGATCGTGCGCCTGGCACCGCTATAGGTGCCAACAACACATGCAACTACTGGGCCGTGGCTGAAAGTTTCATGGTCCGCTGCTGATAGTGGCATGGGCTGTGGCTGAGAGTTTCATACAGCATTATACGCTGTACAGAAAACTCGATTGCGCCAAAGAAACTGCTGCTCATTTTTTACTTGTTTTTTCTTATTATTCTTAATAGCAGACGAGGGTAATAACCCTATATCAAGATACATTTGTTTTCCTTAAATGCATTTTATCATAGAGGTGACTCAAAATAATTTATTGCCTGTTTATTGTCTTGATAGCTGAATAAAGGTTGGACTCTATTTTAAAACGCTTGAACACTAGACATTTCCACAGCAGGCTATCAGAAGGACGTCGAACCCCCTACAGACACAACACCATATATACCTCCCTGCCATACACCCTCATGCTTGCTCTACTCCAAGACTCTTCCTTTGCAACACAACTCCCCGGTCTTTGTTCTTTCATCCCAGATCTCCCGAATTTCAGATACTTCTCACCTGCATTTCCTCGTCGTTCATTCTCTCTACTTGACCAAACCACCATAACGCACCCTAACTGATTTCTTCACCAGAATTCATCTTTCTGTCACATCTGTGTCGTATTTGTATTCTCTGTGCTTTCAGTTGTTCTTGCTCCACCTTAATATGCAGATTATTCAACTCAAAACATTCAATTTCTTTATTGGATTTGTCATCCACATTTCATCTCAGGAAATGAGGGTTGACACATGAGACCTTCCTTGTATAGCAACTTTCGCTGTCATCAATTCTCATCTTTCTGCTAAACTTTTTACCGACCTTCCGTTGCCTTCCAAGATTTACTTACTGTGGGATTCAATCTTCTGTCATCCCGAAGACGTCAGATGATTTATTATTCCGTCTCTTAAAGGATGTCTTGGTTTTTTCCTGTTATTTTGTATTATTTCCTTTGCTCCCAAGTGTCATTCAGTTCTTTGATTCTGGTTTACTGTCGCTCTGATTGAAAAGTAGTATCTCCCTGACACGACAGTATTATTCCACATGAACTCAAAGTAAAATAATTAGGCTTTCAAGATATCTTTTCATATATCAAACGAACATTCTCATGTGCTGTAAGTATTCTCTCGGAGGAACTGAGCCTCAAATCACACTCGATCAGACACCTTTAAGCTTTGATCGCGAATTTAGTGCTTGTCACGTACCCAGATTACAAAAGCATATTAATACCCGCTCTCTGATCCGAGCTGTAACACGCGAAAATCCGAAGTCTGAGTGGCATAAGCTATTTCAAGCTCTGATGGATGGCATCCTCATATTTTGTTATCTTTAATGCAGTACTGCATTTCAAATTCTTCAATTAATGCAGCTTAACAAAGCTAAACACATAAGTGCAAGATATATCTTTTGGCATGAAATTAAATTAGATATATATGTATATGTATATATATATATATATATATATATATATATATATATATATATATATATATATATATACATATATATATATATATATATATATATATATATATATATATATATATATATAATATATATATAATATATATATATATATATATATATATATATATATATATATATACATATATATATGCGCGTGTGTGTGTGGATATGTGTATATATATATATATATATATATATATATATATATATATATATATATATATATATATATATATATATATATATATATATATATATATATATATATATATATATATATATATATATATATATATATATATATATAGGACGAAAGGAACCATTTAACCTTGACGAACAGAAAAAGAAACCACGAGAGAGAGAGAGCCTGCAGATTCACGGTCATATCTGAGTCCTGTGAACCGGGCAAGGAAAAGACAATCTCAAGTCTGAAGGCACACGATATGTTTCAGGAGCATACCCACACCAATATAGGGTGCAAGATCTGGCACGGACACCCTGTGGAGACTTGGTAGTCGCTGTCCTAGGGATTTAGGAGGCAATAAGAAGAGGTAGTTTTGGAGTTTGTTCTGAAGAAGGGACAGCTTGTCCGTGAGAAAACACTGAGCAAGGAATGGTGTCCAGTGAGAATGTAAGTCGTTCATATATTAGTATATATTTTTAGTATTTGTTAAGAATGGATACGGATATATAAAATAGTGTGGGCATTAACTAAAGAAACTTTATATTTGTAACAGTGTTGATGGGATGTGAGGTTTCTCTAAATAAATATGAATTAAAAATACTCTTCAATATAGTCTTAAGCTTAGGGAGTGATGCCACTGAATTTTCTTGCGATTCAAGACTTCAAGCAGATTATGGACAGCGGCCAGCTCTTAGCTGATATCAGCCCTAAAGAAAAGAGAATAGTGAGGAGAACTGAAAAGATTTTAAATGAAACCAATTCCACTGATGCTGCTATTCTTTTTAACAGAATAATAATAATAATAATAATAAGAATAATAATAATAATAATAATAATAATAATAATAAATTAATTTCGTAACTATCCTGGAGTCAACGAAATAATGACTTCAGTCTTCAAAGTTATTGTTTCAGATAAATACAGTGTATGTTCACTTTCAAGTAAAAAAAATATAAAGTTACAAAATTAAGCGTCTCAATAATCGATCAAAAAACATCCCAAGTGTCTGCCATTTAATGAGGAGATGCATTACCTGCATTCACGTGATGAATAAATAATAAATGATCAAAAATGGGAAGCTGCTAATAAGGATTTCCGTTTGTGGCACCTTCGGTGTCCCATTTTCTTCCCATATCATTCACACGATTTTCTTCTCTGAGCAAAACCTGTCTTAGCTTCTGTCAACGGGATCAACGGGATGACTACTTAGGCGTAGTTTTGAGAATTGCAAGTAAAGCAATTCTCATTTTTTAAACATTCTGATTTTCCAAGAAAGTTGCATAAGTTATATACGAAGAGGAAGACCGGTTGTAGAGGCAGCACGTGCAGCTCTGTCCAACGAACCAAAGAGAAATGACGAAGTATCGTTTGTAGAAATACCACCTACCTGTGGCAATGTCTAAGTAAATATCGATAGAAATGTTACATTGGCTTTATCGGGGATTTTAACAGAGAGGGAATAGCATGCTGACAAGCGTGTCAAAACAGAGGCTTTGGGCATGAGAGCTGATACTACAAATTGGAAAGCAGAGATAGGAGAATGGAGGGGATGTTAAGGCAATGCTTGTGAACACATTTTCATGAAAGATTTCCATTTATAGTTTAAGCATATAAGATATTGGGGTCTTCTTAGATGCGTAAGAGAAGCTCAATGATTTTAGTCTCCTAAAAGGAATAACGACGTAACAACAGAAGGTGCACAGGTCAGAAATTTCCTAACATTTTTAACTGATAACTGTTCTTGTAATATGTATTTTGGAACATCATGTTTCATCTAAATAAAACATAAAGTTTCTTATTCGATTAGCTGCAAAGACTATGTAAAAGCTGTTAGTAATAATTGCCTCAATCACCATCTCGTTATTGTGATTACCCAACGGCCTTTTTCCTTTTCAAACGTCTGGCACTGGGGAACAAGCCGTTGTCTCATTACCGCACAAAACGGACAATGGACGAAGATCAAAGGCTGGGGCTATTTAGAGAATGGCTAATGGCAGGTGATAAAAGGATTCTTTAGAGATGAACTGAAGAGCTTCGCATCCATCGCTCCTTTAGGACTGGGGTTGGGAAACCAGGAGGTGGCGAATTGCGCTGAGAATAAAGATTTTGATTTAATTTGAAATTCACTGCCACTCTAAGGCAAAGAAGCAAGAAACCAATGAATAAACATGCTTGAAATGTACGTGAGACCTTCCAATGTTTCTTTAAATGACTGAATGATTCGACATCTATCTGAAGTCGCAAAGGGTACTTGAAAAAGATAAGTGAAGTGTCACTTCAGGTACCTCATGATGATATTGTTTCAGAGGATTTCACAAAATGATCTTACGGGAGTCGTCTCATTAAGGCGTTTGTTCCCTTGGGAACATTTCTCTTGGTGGTTCTTTCGATAAAGGCTCAGCAGAAATTTTGATGCCTTCGATCTTTAGAGACAAAGGACCCGAACGTTGCTTGAGAGATTTCCAGGGCCACCCTCTTCAAGGACCATCGACATAAGTTACAATAAAAAAACATTTATCATTTTTGCTATCGTTGGTACAATGCGCATAGTCTATTATAACCGTCAGTGGCCATTCAAGTATTAATTAATTAACCTTGAGCTGAACAGACTGCCACCGGTAAAAAACAGAGTAAAAAGAACAGAAACAGGATTCTTGTTTCTTTTGAATTCATTATTCTCTGTTTTTTTTTTCAGACAAAATTCTATTTCCTGCCGATAAAAACTTGC
Source organism: Macrobrachium rosenbergii (assembly GCA_039081455.1). NCBI lineage: Eukaryota > Metazoa > Arthropoda > Malacostraca > Decapoda > Palaemonidae > Macrobrachium > Macrobrachium rosenbergii. The sequence goes on along the minus strand of JANJGK010002718.1, from coordinate 88,757 downwards.
GAGTTTACATGGAGGCCTTTTCCAATCTTAACGGCTTTTCCCTAGTGACTTGTTGGCATCCAATATGCGGGCATTTTTCGTTTTATTTCATGCCCTAGTAGTGTATGTCTGATCTGTTCAAATATTGCAAGTCAACACTGCCTGAAAAAAAGTATTTTGGAAATAACAGAAAACTTCTTTTGGAGAGAGAAAAAAATAACACTAGCAATTCGCAAAATAATTACTAAAACCTTTTTCACATATACAAATAAGAAATGCAGAAAGTATTTATCAGCTAATGTGTACCTTAGAAGGCATGAGTTTAGTCATTGTTTTATAAAATATATATATTTTTTTATTATTGCTACAATTTCCTTGCACCACATAACTACTGTGATACTAAGGCAACAAAATAATATATATAAAAAGATGGAAAGGATTATAATTGAAAGCATACAAAGCATTCCAATTGATGTTTGACTGCTGGGAGTTCTTACTTTCACAGCTCCATTTTTGTTTTGTGTAAATAATAATTTTCAGTAAGATTATAAAATCAAGAAACACCTTTAAACAGAAAACCTCAGATGCTGCGCTTTATTTCTCTGATCGAGTTCAGAGGCAAATAACTGAGCAGTACGTTTTAACAACCCATTTAATAATTATTTTTCAATATCTCATTTATAACATGATAAAAACATCTTATTTCTGTAATTACTAATGTGAAATATCCCTTTATTACTTGTCCTCTTCTAAGAACTTCTTATGGATGACCAACACTGGCTAAAAGTTCTTGGAAAGGAAGTGTTGAAGGTCCGACGGAGAAGTAATGAAAGACAAACATCTGTGGCAGGAGGAAGGGGGAAAAACTCTGCGGCTGCTCTGACCCGTTTTTATCCCTCGGTGGTCTTCTTCAATGGAAGGATTCCCGTCACTTCAGTTAATCAGATAACCTTTCATGACTCTTGACATAAGGCCCTAATTTAATGTTATTGCCAGGGTAAGCAGATGTTCAAGTAAACAGATTTAATAAAGAGTATCTGTACAAAAACCAAAATGAATCTGAGCAAACGAAGACCAAGCATCGCAATCCAAACTGAAAATGAATCAAAATGGAAATGAATAAGAGGGGTTTTTGTGCTGGAAATGCCAAAGAACTCTTATTGCGTATTTCTTTACCTGGTACCATTGAGACCTACGCCTTTCTCCACATCTGATAGAGCGCAGAAATGGGATAGGCTAAGCAATGAAAATTAATTAGTTGTTGTAGCATTATGATTAAAGTGGTATCAAATAAACATAAGATGATATTAAGATCGGTATGTTATTCTAAATTTTTTATTTCTATTTTAATAATGCCTGTTAATTATTCTTATTTAGCTAGAACCATCTGAAGTAATTTTTGAGGCTCAAAGATCGAGAGGCCGTGACCGCCCAACTCAGCCTCTCGACCGTTGTCAATGAGCTGCCTTAAAATGAACTCGTCTTAAATTTTGGCAAAGACGTCTTCCGCCATTGCAAAATTGATAAAAGTAGACGAAGTCCCAAAAGTATACAGAGACAGGAGAATGAAAAACAGAACAGGGGAATGACACAAACCAATGCACGGACAGTACATGAGACAGACAAAAGAGCTGGCCAGCGATGAAGCATGGCAATGGCTACAGAGGGGAGAACTCAAGAAGGAAACAGAAGGAATGCTAAAAGCGGCACAAGATCAGGCCCTAAGAACCAGATATGTCCAAAGAACAATAGATGGAAATAACATCTCACCCATATGCAGGAAGTGCAATATTAAAGACGAGACCATAAACCACATAGCAAGCGAATGTCCGGTACTTGCACAGAACCAGTACAAAAAGAGGCATGATTCAGTGGCAAAAGCCCCCCACTGGAGCCTGTGCAAGAAACACCAGCTAGTTTCCATTAATAAGTGGTACTAACACCAACCTGAGGGAGTGATAGAAAACGATCAGGCAAAGATCCTCTGGGACTATGTTATCAGAACAGTTGGGGTGATACGTGCCAGTTGAGCAGACGTGACGTTGATTGACAAAATCAAGAAGAAAGTATCACTCATTGATGTCGCAATACCACGGGACACCAGAGTAGATGACAAAGAATGAGAAAAAAGTTGATAAGTATCAAGACCTGAAAATCGAAATAAGAAGGATATGGGATATGCCAGTGGAAATTGTACCCATCATCATAGGAACACTAGGCACGATCCCAAGATCCCTAAAAGGAATCTAGAAAACTAGATGCCAAAGTAGCTCCAGGACTCATTCAGAAAAGTGTGCTACTAGAAACAGCGCACATAGTGAGAAAAGTAATGGACTCCTAAGGAGGCAGGATGCAACCCGGAACCCCACACTATAAAAACCACCCAGTCCAGTAGGATGACTGTGAGACAATAATAATAATAATAATAATAATAATAATAATAATAATAATAATAATAATAATAATAATAACAACGGGCCCTATACTTCCTCTGTACCTAAAATCATGACATGCTTACGCTTTTTCTTCATACGGAATGATAATAAAATAATGCTAAATAGATACACTAGTCCCATATATATATAGAATCATTTCCTCACTCTTCTCTAATATCTTTGCATGCTTGTTGCTAGAGAGTAATCCCTGTCTTTCTGGGTACCGTGTAAAAAAATCGTTTGATGTCTCCTCTGCCCTCATTGGATGCCAGTCCGATCTGGTTCTTCGTGAAAATCCGTCTCTAGTCCTTCATTAATCAAGACCTTGCGCTTCTCTGACGATTTAACTGGGTGTCATAGCAAACAATATTGATCCTTCTTGGTGGCACAATGGATGAGGCACTGGAAGTCTACACTTCATACCCGAGTTCGAGACGTGGTTCGACACTAGGATTTAGATATTGTTGGACTGAGTAAGGAAAAATTAAGTCCTTAATTGACAATTTTCATTGCTGAATGCCAATACAGATTTCTATTGCGATTGTTAATCAACATGTCTAGCAAATCACTTAGTTTAATAGAAATGAAAAAGATCCCTTTTTATTTAGGAAATAAGGTATTATCCGTATTTAACATATTAAGAAATGGAATCAAATTATTTTTTTGTCATTTATGACAGAATTATGTCCAGAAATATAACAATGGGAAACATGATTCATTACAAAATTTATGGCAGAATTATATCCAGAAATATAACAATTGGAAATATATGAGTCTTTACAGCATAAAAGAATCATAAATACGCAATAGAAAACAATTATATAAAATCATTTTCCTTTCATTCCGCGCTTTTTGTTCAGTTACTGAATTGCATTTGGAACAGTTAATGCCAAAAGATAATTTTCATTACAACAAGAAGATTAGTTCATTGGCACTCAAAAAGCACAGTCTGTGATCCTGAAATAATAACTTAAATGAACAAACACCCTTGAACCAATCCTCTGCCTATTTAGATGGAAATATATAGAAAAATGCCCTAAACGTGAAATAGGATTTACAGTAAGAAGCTCTCACTGTAACTGGTAACATTACTGGTATTTACAGAACTCCTGAGGATTGTTATTACAAAAAAGAGAACATATCCGAAAAGTTTCTGCGATATCTATTTGATATAAGCGATGCTTCACTACAACACCTTCTAAAAACATAACAAACATCTCACACGTCTCGAACTCTCGCCATACCCGCGCAATAACTCGCTGCTGGGAAGAAAGGGCGTTGGGTCGGGTATGATACATGAAACATACGTACCGGGGTCTAAGCGATGTCAGGCAGGGCAGCCGATCGAGACCACAGGTCTACCCCAAAGCCAAATCAAAAAGTCCTTCAAAAGAAGGCATCGTGCTTACCCCATACAAAAATGGGAATAAAAGCACGTTAAAAGAAGAAGAAGAAGAAGATAAAAGAATAGGGCTACGCTACTTAGGTTCTGGAAATATGGGAGAAGTCGAGCGTTTCCTTTGATATAAACGCCGTTCGACGCTGACCTCCCGTCATTTCCGAAGAGAAGAACGACTGTCCTCGTTTGGTACCAGTGACGAAAATTGGTATTGCCTTCTTCATGTGGTTCTACTCTGAGGAGTCAAATGGAAATGGTGCTATGGCGAGGTGGTTCTTACAGACTATAAACTGTAGCGTTACTCGTGCTGAAATCATTGCTTCCCTTGGAAGGAAATCAACTGCTACGGTCGCCGTCATGCGTCAGTCTTCAGAAAGTGAATCCTTCCTTGTCTGCTGAATGCAGTTATTCCTTTCTGGCACCACTTTGGTCTCAGGTCAAAAACGGTTGGTGAACTTCAAGGCTGAACGCCTGGAGCTATTTCTGGTTCACGTATATGCTTGAATAATCATTTAAGACACAAATGTTTATATTCCAAACCACTACGTCATTGTCATTGCCGTTTATGTTTGTTGCTCGACGAGGAGCAGAAGTAATAATAGAGGATGTTATTTACATCGGAGATCAGTAATTAATTCTGCGGTCTTAAATGTCTAACTGGGAATTTATGATAATTTTTTTCTAATAATCACATAAAAATCGTTTGCATGCTAGTGTCTACATTATGTCTTGTTCGATTTTTTTTAGTAACTTCAAAGCTATCACTTACTCTTACTCAGTGAACCTTATCACAGTTCTAGCAATACACTAACAACAGCAAAACAACATCATCATCATCAACAACAACAACAACAACGACAATAATAATAATCATCATCATCATCACTATCCATATTAAAAATCCTTCATCGTTCTATGATGCCAAAATCTGTAAGCTAAGCGTGTAATGACAGTAAACAATTAAGTCTTACAAAATAATATCAATTTTCCATGGAAGTGCGTTTTACCAACAATGGGAAGTGAGACTTCAACAACCCAGGTGTCATAAATACATAGATGGCAGCACATAGAATTCAGGCAACGGATGCCAGGCTGTGAAGATGAAAACCGTTGTTCTAATGTTAACGGTCTCTTGCAAATTCCAGAGGGCAGTTCCCTCGTAAGGTCTCATTCCCATCAGGCCTCATAAGATGTCAATACAGCTCACTAGATGTTGTGCATGCTGTTTTCATACAACCTAACCAGTGAAACGCCTCAGAAAATAACAAGCTATGTTCCGTATTAGGATGTGGTGGTAGAGCTGAGATACACACAGTATGGAGGTGGAACTTCTACCTTGGAACGAGATTCCTTCCCCAGACATATTCCTTCCCAACCGAAGGTCTCTTTACATCAAAATCACTTCTCGGTCATCATTTTTTTTTATTTAATCTCTTGATGCATTTGTTAACCAATAAAATCTCCATATTGTCGCTCTATATACCCGCAACATCTCTGGAAGCTGATAGCCCAAGCTCTGATGGACATGTCCAAGAGAGGCCTTATGCGCAACGTCACTTTGGCCGAGTGCGGATCCGGGTTTGTTGACGAAGGCACGACTAGAATTCTCGTCTTTCTCTTTTTTAACTTTCTTTTCATTTCCTTTATTCTTTTCACTCCTGAATTTTTGAGCTGTCATGTCAATTACGTTTTCACTCCTGAATTTTTGAGCTGTCATGTCAATTACGTTTTCACTCCTGAATTTTTGAGCTGTCATGTCAATTACGTTTTCACTCCTGAATTTTTTAGCTGTCATGTCAATTACGTTTTCACTCCTGAATTTTTGAGCTGTCATGTCAATTACGTTTTCACTCCTGAATTTTTGAGCTGTCATGTCAATTACGTTTTCACTCCTGAATTTTTGAGCTGTCATGTCAATTACGTTTTCACTCCTGAATTTTTGAGCTATGATGTCAACTGTTTCACACAGAAAGATAAAGACCTTTTTGGATGCTCACCTTGCTTGTAAAGTCGATGACATTAGTATTAGTTAGAGTTATAATAATTTTTGTAATTTATGTGTAAGAGCATAATGATGGACATCAAAATGATTCAGACAAGTGTTAGTTTTTCAAGGTTTATCAGCTAGTTTTAAGAAAAGCACTGGATAAAAGATAGTCTAAAATACTGTAACTGGTATTTGTCCTTTCCTACATGAAAAATTTTATATTTCGAATTTGTGTGCTTGTGTGTGTGTTTTTTGTGACCATATTTATCAATCTTTAATCCTACAGATGAAGAAGAATTGTTTTTACTTTAAAGGTGACTGCAATCATATAAGATATCATCATCAGCTAATAGGAAAAGGAATACAATGACAGGTGCAGTTATAAGAGATAAACAATGCAGCAATTCCATAACCAAAGGATTCGAATATTTAGACCAATATAACACTTAGAAACAAAGATTTCTTTCAGCACGGAAATATACAGTTGCTTTTTATTATGGCGAACTGCAGCTAACTTCTATTCTTGCGATATGCCTTTTATGAGTGATAATAACAGAAGGATCAAACTTTTGGGAAATGGAGAAAACTTGAGCAATTTCAGTTAAAAAGCCCAGTGTTGGCAGAGTTTCATTATTCTCAGTGAGAGCAATGGAGAGGGACTCTACTTTTTCATTTGCGGAAAGTAATGAAGGATTCTTCATGCCAGTCTTTAGAGAGTTCATTTTTTCGTTTACTAATTGCTGTGAAAATAAGTGTAGCTCTTTCTGTAGCTCCCTGCAAGAGGAGTTAAAATAAAGAAATTTGAGGGGACTGTTGGAAGACATACTGTATATTGCAATAGGTTGGTTGCCTAATTTTCCTCTCTGACGACCATCGTAGTAAATTTGCACACCATTTATGGAGATATGTCCTGAATTCGTGTACAGAAAATAACGACTGGTGTAATGAAAAGAAATGGGACCTGCATTTAACACTTTGGTTGGAATGCAGTGAACAATTTTAGTTTTGGTTCAGGGAATAGCAATGACGCTTCCCCTCTTGCCATTCAATACCTGTTCGGTTCAGGAAGGGTCCTTTATGAGAGTCAGAGAAGGGAATGCAGGGAATGTTTACCACATCAAATAGTTTTACATACAGAGATACATCTGTGCACATGTCCATACACATTTTCATACACACCCTGGAAATGTGTTTGCATTTTGCATCACATTTATTGGTATTGTCGTCATCAGGAATGTTCTTCTCTAATTATGAGGGAAAGAGGGGAAACAGTAAAATGCACATTTATTGGTATTTTTCGAAGACGGACGTGGTGTCTTTTTATGTTAATACTGTAATTATAATATATTTTATTATTTGCTAAACAACGTTAGAGACTCCCGTGAATTTTTTAAAACTATAATTGCGTTCTGGAGTTGACAATATGATTCTCCTATATTTCATTGTGTCCTATGAACGTTCTTGGCATTCCTTAATGCAATATAAATGGTCGTAGATATACTGGAATCCCTTTATATCTTACAATTATGGGGATCTCAATGGGAACCGGGGTTCCTGAGTGGGGACACCCAAAACGCGTGAAATACAAGGTTATGTGTTTAAAACGTAATCTAAGCTGGGGCACAGGTCCTTGCTTACCTAGGGGGTTCGACCCACCTGGAACCCCCACCCTACCTAACCTAGAGTACTATAAATTAAGATAAATAAATGTTGTGACCTAACTTAACTTAGGGCGTCGAGTCCTTACCTGGCTGAGGTCATCTCTCCTAGGACCTTCCCACTACCATAACCTAGGTCACCAGGTACTTACTTGCCTAGTGGATGGTGTCGCATCAGAAATATTCAATGAACCATACCGTCATCAGAATCAGGACTTGCAGTAGTAGGCCATCACAGTGATATTAGACCAGAGTGCATCCTTGTATTACACTTGTATTTTCCCTCACCCAGATACCCTCCTTCATACTATGGTCCCCCATAACTGTAGTAAATAAGAGGCTCCCGTATCTGTAAACTACTAATTTAAACAAATCAAACTAGCCGAAACAATCCAAAGGACAAGATTACACGTCTGCACCAAGGTACAAGAATATGAACAGAATCTGGTTATGTTTTATCTTTGGTTTCCTTCTCATCTTGATTTCCACTACTTGGAACCTGTGTTGGATGACACGTGTCACACCAAGAATTACCTCACAGTTTATTGCACTGCTTCTGTCTTCCCTCCTAACTATACTGTAATCTATCTGGCTCTTCATTCCACCACTCTCATATGTGAGTATATGACGACTGCCTTCAGAAACCAGGTTTCATACAGCAGCTCGAAACTGTTCCACTTCTAGCACATACACTCCAAATTCATTGCTTATTACAAATCCTTGCTCTTCATGAACTTCCTCACATCCATTACTACTCTTTCCAACGCTACCATACGTATCTTCACCTATGATTATTCCCCTCAATCATTTACCATCCTGATTGCTGTTTGCAGTTCTTCTGTAAAAATATTTCTTTCTCTTGCTCCTGGCAACCCATCTTAGGTAAACAAAATGAAACTAAGTAAAAAAAATTCACCACTATAAAGAGCTGTCACCAATTTTCTTTTTTTTGTCACTTTTTCCCCACTTACCAATACTTATAACTCCTACTCTGTTTATTCATATCCGTGAACTATAATAATAAAGCTTGAACCCATTATCCACCTCAGTGGTTCCCTTGCATTCTACATACGTGCAAACATCAGAGCAGTTGGTAATAAAATAAGAAGATAAAGCAATTCGTACACAAAGCAAGCATCTCACTAAACTAGGTTTCAAAAATAGCTCAGAGTGGAATCTCGGTGGCGTGTGTAATGAGATCAGTAGTCTGCACTCTTAACAGCGTGATGGGGTTTGTGTACAATTTTTTTTTTCTTTCTTAAGTTCCAGTGAAATTTGCTCACTAATGTTACAGATCTACGAACAGATTTCAAGTAATTTATTTTCGTTAATGATTTACCCCATTAAATTCAGTGTATGATCAGTACATTAGCCATTGCAACGTTTATTAGAAATTTATAATCAGTTTTTCTCTTAATGATTCATGACAATATTCATTTAAGCTATCCGAAAGATGTCAATATTTATTTCAAAACATTTCTTATACCAAATTTTTAGGCTGTGAGGTGGAATACTTCTGTTAGAAAACCTCACAGAGGAAAACCTTGATTTACAAGAATCATATATATATATATATATATATATATATATATATATATATATATATATATATATATATATATATATATATATATATATATATATATATATATATATATATATATATATATATATATATATATACACGAGCAGAAGTTTCTTCGGCTCAGTCGAGCTTTCTGTACAGCTTATAATCAAGGCCACAGAAAATAGATCTATCTTTCGGTGGTCTCGGTATACTCGTAATGCTGTATGAACCGCGGTCCATGAAACTCTCAGCCGGCCGTGGTGGCATGTGTTGTTGCGTTGCCAGAAGCAAGACCATGGCTAACTTTAACCTTAAATAACATAAAAACTACTGAGGCTAGAGGGCTGCAATTTGGTATATTTGATGATTGGAGGGTGGATGATCAACATACCAGTTTGCAGCCCTCTAGCCTCAGTAGCTTTCAAGATCTGAGGGCGGATAGAAAAAAGTGCGGACGGACAGACAAAGCCGGCACAATAGCTTTCTTTACAGAAAACTAAAAGAGACACTCTTCTCTAACCACGCCTCTCCTTTAAGAACACCAAGTCTCTCAAGAACCAAATTTTGTTTCCTTAAGGATCAATTCAGACGTATCTGGTTTCCCTATTTGCTTTCCTCCTGCTCTTATTGCGTCTCCTAAAATCCAGTTATTTGGCCAGAACTGTGCTGCAATGCCTCTGCAAGGCTGTTATTGCTATTACATACAATCTTTCCATCTGATTGCCAAGCCTAGACACGTTCTGTACGCGAGAACTTGGATCCGCATTCCTCGCTTGTGGCTCAGGCGACATTTGACTTTTATTTAATTTCTCTATGTTTTCTATCCGGGTTTTTTTTTTGTCAGTTCTTATCATATAAAGACAAAAGCGTTATGTGGATAAATTCTCTGATCGTCTCTTGGTTTATCTTGAATTCAAGTGTTCATGGAGAGAGAGAGAGAGAGAGAGAGAGAGAGAGAGAGAGAGAGAGAGAGAGAGAGAGAGAGAGACTTTTGACACGACTGACATAGACAACCGTTTTGTATGTTTCTCGCAATGTGTAAATTCATCTCAAGTGGGAGAGGCTAAATTCGATAAATGAAAACACAGATCGTCCAAACTAACCGAACCAAGGCAGCAACAGCAATATGCGAGACCACTTAGCTCAGCAAATACTCTTCGTGAGTGAAAATCTGTTGACAATATTCAGTTAGTCAAGCTGTCAGGTCCTTAATTGCTGAATGGATGCAAGTATAAGCTGCCGGGTTTCCGCTAATTATAAGCATCATCTTGCAAATGTAGCCTTCAGCCTTATTCGCACAAAACATTCTGAACGAGACTCAACACTGTATACTAGGAAAGGGCTTTGTCTAAATCGGAAATCGTCCAAAGGTCAAAGCGCTATTTCAAAGACCGTGTTCAAGTCATTCATTAGTATTGCGTTTCCATGAGAGAGAGTTGGCATTAGAGTCACATGTACCAGTAACCCAAACACTGTCACTGTCTGTCTAGATTTTCCGTCGCCTTTAATATCAGGCATTAGCGGCTGACATCATTTTAACTGCAGTAGTGACAGATCGCCGATAATAATGACAGCAATAAGGACAAAGTATGAAGCACTATCGCGTCCAAACGTCTGCAGAATAAGAGACGATGAAATAGGAGGGGGTGAGGTGAATTTGTTAAGACCTGAAACACTATCAGTTGTCATTCTTACAAACACTCCTCAATAATACTTGTGTAAATGAATATTAAATACTTGCTTCAGCTCATGGTAGTCAACCCAACGTCTAGAAAATCTCAGTTGGCCGGAGTCCAGAGATCCACTTCAGAGAGCTCATTCTCTTGAACACTTGACCACTTTTACTGGCAAACCATAATTCCGGTATACTTTTAGAACAGGTTTTTCTACTTTAAATGTCCAGCGTGAAAATAATCACACATATGAAAATAGAAGCATTCATTTCAAGCCGCCTCCGTATCATTCAAGAGAGGAAATGAAAGCGCCTGGGTACACTTACACCATTACAATAAACGTTATTTGCAGGGTATTTTTAATATCGGGGAAGGGTTGGGGTCGTATTGCTTGAAGCTGCGCTCTCTTCTTCTCCAAAAACATTTGCGGAGAAAATTCGCAGACTCTTTTATACAGAGACCGGGAGATTTTTTTTTTCTTGAAGAAAAAAGTTTTTATAATAAAAGGAACAGTTTTTATGTCTACTTCAGGATGATAAATTAATGGACTTTATTTTGTGGTTTCCCGTGCAATTCTCTGAATGTATTTCATCGTAACCGAAACAGCAGTTAGTTGCTGAAAATTTATTTGGAGATTTTCTTGAAATGCCAACGCCTGAGGAACGCGCGAAATTTTCGTGAAATACGCAAATTCTCCTATAAACCGAAAAGATGCGGATATAGTTAGTTGTGAACACCCAACATGCACATTAGGAAGCTTTGGAAATCAGAATAATCTTCAACTACCGTGCGCTGACCGTTCTCAATTCTTTTTAGTTAATATTAGATGCGAAAGGAGAGAGAGAGAGAGAGAGAGAGAGAGAGAGAGAGAGAGAGAGAGAGAGAGAGAGAGAGAGAGAGAGAGAGAGAGATTTTAAGCTACTTCTCTCACCGAGAAAGTGGGAAATATCACCGGCACTCCTGAAGATTTAGTTTTCGAAATCCCCAACGGGAAGCAGGAGGACAACCTGCAGAGTAAAGGAAAATGTGCCTCTGTTTTCAGCCAAGAAATATGAAAGGATTTGCAACACTTAACCAAAGGGGGAAATGAAGGTTGTCTAAGAGATGATTGATATTTATATACAGACGGACTAACTTCGGCCCTTGGTGAATTAAATGAAAGCGACATTTCTGTATTTTCTTATGATTCAGACTAATAACCACTACCATTTGCATTTAATGCGGTCCAGAACGATGCCGTGAGCTAGACTCTTGTGTTTGCATTAATGAAGTGCCGAAGTTCTTGACAGTGCAAATATGAGATTGCAAATTGAACTCAAGGGTTTAATTCTCGGGTATAATTATGGATGCGTGCTTCCATCACGAAACAAACGTAATCTGAGTTTGCAGGAGATATAAAATACATTATTCATGGTTTAGTTAGCGTGCCAGCCAAACTGTTATCTGCTTAATCGCTGAATGAATACGAATATCTGCCACCGAGTTGCTGGTCACCAAAACTTCATATCGAACATTTTTTCCATTTACAGCATAACCAATCAACAAAATTCTGGATGTAATGATTTTATATAAATAGCTTATTTCAATATTGTTGTATGATTAACTCAGATTGTACGTTTATTGTCCTTCACAGCAATAATCATGCGATGCAATTACTGCTCACCACAGCTTGCCATAAAGTTTCAGAATGAGCGTCGATGTTGTCCTTGTTCTGTTAGTGGAGTTTTTAGTCACTTTATTCTGAATGCTATATTGTAATTCCAATATTTTTGTTTTACTGATCGCCATTTCGCTGTTTCCAGCCTCTAAAATGCAACTACGACGAGTTGTGAAACTTAGTCATATTGTAATAAAATGCAAATGGATAGCGCCTTTCCCTGACCCCTTGGATTGTTTTAAAGATGCAGACACAGCTTCCGGCCGGGAGGGGATACCTACAGGTCTTAAGATTACGTTTGAAAAATGTATATGAAGGGTAATGATTGAATAACTTGACGCTTTTAACCAATGGCGAAATCAGTAACAATGAACCCTTGTGCAGTGGTGTTATTGTAGGGAAACGTTTCCCAGTACACAACGGAGGGTAATGGGTAGATAGATGGGGAAATAGGTACTTGCAGATTTTATTCTCTGCTTACGTTTCCAACAGCTTTAATGATAGCTGTGATGAGTGACTGAAATGTCATGTTTTGATGACAGAGATCGTTGGCTTCCTTAAATATTATAGAAACGAGTTATTTCAGTGAAGCTATGGACATCGTTTGAGAATAATTAGTTTAATCCTAAATAACGATGCCTTCTCAAGGTAAATTGAACTGAAATACTTCGTTTATCTAAAAACGATTCAACTAGAGAGGTTAGGTCAAAATTTACGCCCATGAAATAATCTCCTGATTCTGGTCCTTTAGAATTGATACAGGGAAACTTTGCTGAGAAATAGATGCCTATTTCTCAGGCTTACTTCTATGAATAAATCATTGTATTAGTGGGAGTCAGTTCATGAAATGACTACCACCGATACAATGATATATTCATATAAGAAAGCCTGAGAAACAGGCATCTATTTCTCAGCAAAGTTCCCTTTCATGAATTTTGAAAGACCACGACTTTTCGATATGTTTATACTGAATATTCAGGGTTAAAGGATCGATATCTGTAAATTCTCAAAACACGTTTTCCATTGATGATCAAGGTCTGTGTTATTTTTACCTATGAAAATGATCTTTCTTGTTGTGGAATGATTCTCTGTGCAATAGAAGGAGGTGAGGTTTCTGTTTTAAATGTGGCTCAACTCTCAGTTGAAGGAGGTATGATTATGCCAGAGTCGTATCACTGTATGGGCTCCACTAAGACGTCATCTTCCTAATTTATCTCGGTAGATCCTCTTCCCTCTTCCCCACTGCCCCCAACTCTCTCTCTCTCTCTCTCTCTCTCTCTCTCTCTCTCTCTCTCTCTCTCTCTCTCTCTCTCTCTCTCTCTGATAAGCTAGTGTTACATAAAACATGACCCGTTAAAGCAAAGAAGAAATGGCTGCGAGGGTCATTCCTCTCCTCTCTTGGCTCCCCTCCATCCCGTGTGATAGTGTCAGTCAGGTCAAAACAATTATCTCTGAAATATGAAGACGGCAGAAAGGAGCCTCAGAGGACACCCAGGTTCTCCCCGCCCCCTTTTTTTTATTTTTGATCTGTTTATTTATCATTGTGTTCCACTGAGTGCACACAAATGTATGATATGAACCAAAAATCATTCGACGTTGCTAAATTAACTTCCATAATGAAATACAATTGAGGAAATAGTATGAAAACATAATTAACGGCTGCACATACACAAAATCACACACTCGGGCACAAAAACTTATATCTAATCCAGGAAGGGTGTTCCCTGCTGCCGGCGCACACACACAAATATTACATATATATATATATATATATATATATATATATATATATATATATATATATATATATATATATATATATATATACATATATATATATATATATATATATATAAACTTTATAACTTACACAATTGTTCTGTGCATTAGTATAGTTGCTAACAGGACCTCATTCAAACTGGATGGTAACTAGTGGAGCTATTTATTCTAAAAAGTTACAAGCTTTCTGGGACAAACAGTCCTCATTTATCAAGTATCCGTACAATGACCAGACGCGTAGTCCAGCTGTATTTAACCGGTTCTCGTGATGGATTGGTTCAGCAGTTTTAAAAGAACTTATGGAGGCAAAACCGTGCTGAAAGTAAGAACCTATGAGAAAGTGAGAAGGACAACGGTAACAGACAACAAAATCCGATTAAATACAGCTGGACTACGCGTCTGCTCTTTGTACCGATACTTGATAATGAGGACTGTTTGTCCCAGAAAGCTTGTAACTTTTTCTGAATAAATATCTTCACTAGATACGATCCAGTTTGAATGAGGTCCTGTTAGTAATATATATATATATACAGTATATATATATATATATATATATATATATATATATATATATATATATATATATATATATACTGTATATATATGAATATATATATATATATATATATATATATATATATATATATATATATATATATATGTGTGTGTGTGTGTGTGTGTGTGCATGTATGCATGTGTGTATGAGGTTGTGTGAATGTGAGTATGTGTATAAATGTAGGCTATGTACAAAATGTACTTTTAATATTAATGAAATAAGGTAACCTTAAATAATGAAGGTGACAGTGCAGTTCGAAAATGGATTATCTTTATGCGTTTATGCTTTGACTGGAAATTCCAGAGACGTTCTCCTCAGGAGCAGGGAATCTGTCAGACTCCCTGGAAGTGTCTCGCCAATCACGGGACAACTTGGAACTTGTTGTAGCTACTGTGATAAAGAGGTTGCAATAATCTCAGACTGCTGTGAGGTTCCAAAGACACTTCACCCACTCAAAGAGACAGACAGCTATCGTGGTTGTCTAACATAAAAGTAGGTTTTTTTATGATTAGTTTCAGTTGGTACATAAGTCAAGATTTGGATATATTCTTGTTACTAACTTCATTCCCGAATAATATTAAAAAACGGTAAAAGCTATTTATATTACGGATTCTCTCTCTCTCTCTCTCTCTCTCTCTCTCTCTCTCTCTCTCTCTCTCTCTCTCTCTCTCTCTCTCTCTCTCTCTCTCTCCTAACAGAGGGGCGACTCTTCACATTCTTCACATGCCTGTTTCGTCTCTTCACCTGAAGAAGATAACTTCCGTCTTGCTGCTTTTAGTGCGAAATCACCCCAAGATCCAAAGGAAGTCAATTAAAAGGAAGCGGAAAGGGAAGCACTCTTTTGCTTCTACTGTAACTACGCAACATCAACGCAAAATCCAGATTCTAAATCAACGCAATCTGTTTTAGATCATGTGTCCCTCTTTTGCTGGAATACTGTTCAACGTTTGCTTCTGCCAGAGATTGATCTGTTTTTGATTAAGTGGTCACTGATTAGTTTTCTTGTTCTCATCCACTGCAAAATGAAGGCTTCTTCCTTTGAGCAACAAAATAAGGCAGATAAAGTAAGCATCAATAGAATTTCATTACTTCGTTTCCTACTTTTTTTCTCTGTCGCTCTCCACCTTTTCTCGTGATTCACTTCACTTAAGTGTCCTTCCCTGATTCCATTATTCCCCCTCCTTTACCTCGTAATTCCGCTGATAGCCTCTCAGTGTTTGCACCGTGATAGAACCATTGAATAAACATGAAATTGGTATTATACCAATGAACAGGATTCTTTGTATTTGTTGGTGTAATCGCTCAGGATCCTGAAAGACCGGAAACAATTAGCTTTAGGTCAGAGAATTTGTTATTTATTTTTCCCTGGAATGATCACCCTCTGTCAAAGACTTGACATGACCATTGAGAGACACAAAATCGATCAATTTAGAGGGAAACAACCTGGGATCTTTTTGGAAACATCTACTTTACCGCTGTTGATCTCAGCAATGAATTGGGTACCTTAGTACAGTTGCTAAAATTTTCAGGAATATCAGGGCACTACATAAAAATAACAGTGGAACTAAGCAACGACGAAATTATATGATCCCTGAGTACCAGTTCATCACCTTTACAGCAAATAAGTTGTAGTTCTTTACATGTGTCAAGTTCGGCTCTGATAGGGCATCATTTAATGGTGCTATTTCAGTCAATCAATTGATACTGGAAAACCCATCCGCAGTAAGCTTTCGAATTGAATCTTACCTAATTTCTATTCCTACGAAGAAATCTTTGACCTTCAGTAATCCTTCTCATATATAAAAAGAAACAGTTTCCATTTTCTCATGTTTGTCTGTTGATTAAAAGAATAATTTTTCTGACATCATCTATTCGTAGATTTTTTTCCTCTATTGCTGTTTACCATCAATTTTATAAATCAATGCGACATATTGTTTCGGTCCTGTAACTTTTCGTATTTCCACTCGAATAGGAGATAGAAGGAAATAGCTACTATGTGCATTTAAAGGAAATACACAAACAAATGCATATTCAAAGCGGCTGGAGTTCAAGTTGGAACTGAAAGTCTTCAGAATGTTGTTATTCCAACTGTTTGTACGAGTCTCACACTTAGCCCCTAAAACTTTTTCTCATTCACCAAACTCCCTCAATTTGGAATGAAACCCTGAGAAACGTCCTCCTCCGTCTCATTCGTCACCACTGAAGGGGCTGAAGTCCCCAGACCATCAAGGCCTTTGCTCATCTTAATTACCTTCTTTAGTAAGCAGCTCTTTTTCATCTACGAGACTCAGAGCAAGGTCTCGGAATTTCCTTCGTTTTGTAGATTTTCTTGTTGATTTTGAATAAAAATTCTTTCTCGATACATTTAGGAAAGTAAATTCATGACCTTCCCCATAAAGAAGCTTCGTTTACTTGATGTATCAAAGGCGATCTTTGTACAGTATAAATGATGATATTAAATCAATCAATCAATTAATATAGAAGTCATCTGCAAAATATCTTCAATTAATCCATCCCAGGAAAGCCACCAGTGTCCTAAATTGATTAAAATCTGCTTCAGAGGGACCACTTCCATTTTCTCTCGAGATGTTTCTCTGAGTGTAAGTGTGCGATGAATTCTGTCAGTGCCGAAATTCCATTTTGTTACTGTGATCTCGTTTCTTTTCACTCGAAAGAGGTCTGTCTGCCAGGATTAAATGAATCTTCATAGCTTCATGAATGTGAGCTTTACAAGTGACTGTTAGATAACTGTTGTTTGTTTACTATCAAATTAATATCGATTAGATAGATATCAGCATGGTAAGAGTTGAGAGATGGAGCGAATTAAATATTTTGGGATAAACATACATGAATAAATTACACAAAATTAATACAGATCACAATGTCATCACAAAGGGGCGTTTCTTATCCTTACGGAAATCATTTTACCCATAATTTCCTCCATGCAACAATGGAAAGGAAACTAAATAGCAATGTCCAAATTCAAGTCCAGTGTGGACCCATTAACTGCCAAGCGAATAGTCTGGATCAATGATGTCATTTCAAAATATACGATGCGATTATAAGAAATTATCTTTAACTCTAAAAAATGAACAAAGTAGAGTCAACCTGTCCTGAGGAAGACGTCAACAGATATCAAGAAATGTTTTGCAGGTACAGAAAAATTGAGCACTCTATTTATATCAAATTACTGATAAAGGAAATATGAATTAAAATAGGGTTATAGGTAGATTCACGAACGCATTCCCCATCCCCCCATCCACCACTTGAGAAATTTTCAAAACAAAATCTTTAGTGATAAATTAAATTATTTAACTAATTTACTAACAAACATCGTGCAGAATAAGAAACAAAGAATACTGTCAAAATGGGGGCGAGACCTGGGAGGTAAAAGTTGAGCAAAGCGAGTGACATTTCGCTGGAAAACACGAGCTCTGAGGCACTCCCCGAGAGCGGATTCCTCTTCGTGTTATTTGTGAAACTAAAGGAGAAAAAACAAGTATGATATTTTTTGGTCTTTAATATGAAATAAAAGGCACTGTGGGAGATGTTTAATTGAAGCTATTAAGCGCTGCCTACAATAAATATTTTTATACAAACACAGACACGCGCACACACCATAGGCATCGTTGATATCGATGGTAGACCGTTGAGGAGATAAGCCTTACTTTTAACCAGGACAAGCTACAACCTCCATTGCTAGTGGATACTAAGTTCAATGCCAGCCTTGACGGGTAAGAGCTTTCGCTCGTGATCAATTATACTTGACAAAAATATCAGTAAGGATTTTTCTCTATGTTGTAGGAGAGCTTACAGATTATAGAGTCGCTTCCATTGCTCTATTAATGGGGAAATAAGTGGAGGGGTTTGAAACTTGCAGAAAACACAATTTTATCCACAGCTGGTGGATTGTCCAGAGGTTGACATCGATGTGCATCGGACATCAACGTATAATATACTGATACTTGATTATTTTATTGTTATGGGATGGTCCCTTGCAAGCCTTCGAAACTACCTCAGAAATCACAACTCGTTTCAGTAGTGAGAGCAGCATAAATTAACTTCTAGAAAGGGATGTGCTCAAGCTTCTGTAACATTCATTATAAAAGGCTATGATGCTACAACTTCCGCTATACCATTAGATTTGGTCATTAATTAAACGCGCGTCACATTCTCCTGATAATAAAAGTAAGAAATATCTTGTAATATCTTGATTACCCTCCGGCGTCTTAAAATGATGTCCTTGTATTAGCCATGGAACCAGAAGTTAACCCCCGCAGAAGAATTTCCCGTCAAAAAGCAAACTGACGTCAGGAAAGCAAAATGAAGCTCAAAGACTCACGCTTTCAAAGTCAGACTGACAGGTGTAAAAAAAAAAAAAGGAAGTTTACTTATTAAAATGAAGTTAGTTGGATCAAATGCAAGGTAAAATATCTGTTTACCTCTTCTTAAAGATGATAACTAACATCATGAGATGAAACCTTTATTATTGCTTACCATACAAAGGTACTACATACACTGGATGAGAATCACCTCATATTCAAACTATTCTGTTTTGAGCGATCGTCAAAGAACAATACTGAGCAAAAGCTGTTAATAAATGTCTCCTTAACGAAGGCTTCAACAGAGACATCAGACTGTTCAGACTCCCTAGCAATGATAAAAGCTTAACGCTCACGTTCACATTGAGTTCTCATGTTACCCTTAGCATTCTATTGTAGTTCCTCTTCAACCAGGAGGAAACTTCGAAATTGAACTCATTTAGCAGGAACACCGTCCACATGTAACTCTTCAGAAAATGACCTTTGCTTCTGTGAAATATTACATAGCGCACTGCATAGCGTGTGTTTTGTATTGTACTTTAAAACGTCTACAAATATCGCCACGCTTTGCGTTTAGTAAAATTTTTCTGACTTCTTTCTGGTGGCCTTTTCCATAATAAATAATGATGACTGCATTGGGTAAAATCAAAACAAACTACATCGACAACAAATTTCATGACACAGCATTTTGAGACAAAAATTTTATTCTCTCAGGCATTGTTTATTTTTTTGTATAGAATATTTGTTTAATTGTTGACGTGAAATAGTGATGAACGCACAAGGATCAAATGACTTAAAAAGGAATAATAATAAACCGGAAAAGGGGGAAAATAATGAATTCCGGCTCTCTCTCGTTCTAGTTCTCTTTGCCTCTGTGAACCACGTTTGTGGCTTAGTGGCTGTGAATATAAAAACATTCAAGCGTGACAAATAATGGAAAAAATTTCGTGTACAGTATATACATATGTGTGCGTGTGTGTGTGTGTGAATCTTTGTCATTATTTGTCACGTGTAGTAACTGTTTTATATTGACAGATACTAAGCCACAAATGTGAGTTACTATATATATATATATATATATATATATATATATATATATATATATATATATATATATATATATATATATGTATGTATATGTATGTATATATATATATATATATATATATATATATATATATATATATATATATGTGTGTGTGTGTGTGTGTGTGTGTAAAGTGGCATATTGATAACACATAATTGTTTAGATTTATTTTTCTGTGAATATGCTTATAACTCAATGACTAAATAACATGTTAAGCTTTGTATTACAAAGTTGAAAGAATTGTGACAACGAAATATGGCAGGAATCGTTTTTCTGTAAAGGCAGCGAAGGTGATCATGTTCAAACCTTATGTGTTCGACCGCGTCGACGTTTTGACGTTTTGTCGCCTGGTAACTGAGACTCTAAAGGAAACTTTCTGTCCTTGTGGCAAAGAAACAACATATGAGAGCAAATGTAAAATATGCTACCACTTGCCACATTTATATATCTTGAAAAATAATGACTTTTATGTACAAAAACATTTTTTGATCATTTCTGACCTCTGTATCACCTTTAGTGTAAACTATGTTGTTAAGTTGATCTTTTTTAACAAAACCATAATTGGTTACCAGTGTGCTTGGACTCTGTGTGGAATAGCGACAAAGTGGCTGGGGGAATTCACGGCAGACGTTGCCTGACCAGCCACCCCCATTTGCACTTTTGTGATAAACCAGAAAATGGACAAGTAGAGTCTCATTTGATATACCGCCTCACTACACAAAACACACACACACATATACAGTATATGTACGTATATGTATATGTATATATATATATATATATATATATATATATATATATATATATATTATATATATATATAAATATATATATATATATATATATATATATATATATATATAAATATATATATATATATATATATATATATATATATATATATATATATATAACCTGGTTTTTTAATAGCTAGACGACTCTTACAGAGCATTTTTAAATTTTCATGTCATTCTAGATTGAGTAAAGTGATCTCTCACCCGACCCTAATTGGGTCGTTTCACCACCCCGGCTTCCGTGACTACATGATTCACGATTCACAGATCCCTGAGCCTTGTCTGACAGCCATAGTGATTACACGCTGAGGGGTGGGTTTGATGTTTCAGGATTTCTCAGGAATGCCAATCACGCTCACGTGAA
>JANJGK010002718.1:50000-60000 GCA_039081455.1 Macrobrachium rosenbergii | reverse complement strand
TCGCTCAGGAGCAAATTTAAGATCGTAGTCGGAACTGCTGTTACTGCAGATGATATCTTGGATTGCTTGCCAAAGGGCCGGCTCACAATTTCATGTCTTCTTTCTAGCTGTGCTGCCTCCAAGACAGACTCCTCACTAGTCAAAATATTCAAAGAAAATTGACAGTGAACTTTTGTAGCCAACCTCAGCCACCACAACAACCTACTACAAATAACGAGCATTTACCCTGGCTTTAGGGCAAGAAGGATATAAGGAAAGTCATCCCTATCATCTTAATGGCCTTTAGTAAAGTACTGTGCCTTCTGAGGTGATCATTTTCCATGGAAAGGATAACCACAAGGATCTCGGAATATTCTACTGAGTATTTTTTTCTGTTCTTTTAACGACATTTTCCTTTGATATTCGTAATAGCTTTACGACAGTACTTGACCCTAATTGGAGATATCATTAGAACATGACGTTTGCTAAGTGTAATAGGTGTAATATCATATATGCGTGGTAATGCTTTCCAGTCGCTTATCTAATAACTTCTAAGTGAATTAAGCTCATATTTTAGTCAAAATATTAAATGCCGAACTAAAAGCTTGAGAAATAAAATGATTAGCCATTTCCTTTGAGATGGTAACACCTCAAATATAATAGAAATTGCAATGATAAAATCCAGTAACACTGCGGAACTAATAAATTTAATATACGTGTATATCGTTTGGCTTTTTATGTAAAAACATTCTAGTTTAGTTGAGAAAGACATGAAAAATAATAATTAAATTCTGCATTTTTACGTAAGAAATCTTAATTAGTTTTCTGTAAAAGAAAACTATTGTGCCGGCTTTGGCTGTCCGCCCGCACTTTGTTCTGTCCGCACTTTTTTCCTGTCCTCACCTTTTCTGCCTGCCCTCAGATCTTAAAAACTACTAGGGCTAGAGGACTGCAAATTGCAGCCCTCTAGCCTCAGAAGTTTTTATTTTATTTAAGGTTAAAGTTAGCCATTATCGTGCTTTTGGCAACGATATAGGATATGCCACCACCGGACCGTGGTAAAAGTCTCATGGGCCGCTGCTCATACAGCATATACGGAGACTATCGAAAGATAGATCTGTTTTCGGTGGCCTTGATTATACGCTGCAGCGGCTGTCCAGAAAACTCGATTGCGCCGAAGAAACTTGGGCGCATTTTTTACTTGTTTTTATTTGATTTCGATATTGACGTAGGAGTGGTTCTACAAATGCAAGAAAATTCTCGTTAGTCACGACCTCATTGTGTTCGCTCCCTGCATCGAAGTCTGTGGTGTCCCCTGTGGCAGGTGGGCTCCTGTTGCCTGCTTCAGACCAAGGAATTCACGAAATCTTCTGTCCCTGGTGTTGTTGGAAAGAAAACGTCGAAGATAGTTTGTAAATGTCATAGGATTTAGTTTTATGTGAGAGAGAGAGAGACAGAGAACCAACAGTAATAATTCATCTTTCTAGCAACTGATCTTTGCTTTTTGTGTTTCCATTTACCTTCTGTTACTTCTTTCAAATGAACACCTCAGTATTCTCTGGAAGCTTGAATTTCAAGTCAGTGGCCCCTGTGGGCTTGTTCCATATGAATAGACTTCATCTTCTGAATAATAATAATAATAACAATAATAATAATAATTTTTTTTTGTCTATTACAGTCATCCTATTCGGTTGGGTGGCTTTTATAGTGTGGGGTTCCGGGTTGCATCCTGCCTCCTTAGGAGTCCATCACTTTTTTCACTATGTGCGCTGTTTCTAGTAGCACGCTTTTCTGCATGAGTCCTGGAGCTATTTCGGCATCTAGTTTTTCCAGATTCTTTTTCAGGGATCTTGGAATCGTGCCTAGTGTACCTGTGATTATGGGCATAATTTCCACTGGCATATTCCGTATCCTTATTTCGATTTTCAGGTCTTGATACTTATAAATTTTTTCTTTCTTTCTCATATACTCTGGGTTCCCATGGCATTGCGACATCAATGAGTGATACTTTCTTCTTGATTTTGTCAATCAATTATTATTATTATTATTATTATTATTATTATTATTATTATTATTATTATTATTATTATTATTATTATTATTATTATTATTATTATTTGCCTATGGTGACTTCAGAAACAATCGCCAAAAATTGCTGTGTAAATGAAGAATCAGAGAGAGAGAGAGAGAGAGAGAGAGAGAGAGAGAGAGAGAGAGAGAGAGAGAGAGAGAGAGAGTATCAGATCCATAAGTATTCAAGTGTTCTCTATAGGCAAAGAAACAGCCGTAAAAACGTAACTAATCTGCAAAGGATCACGATATCATTCTAATTGAAATCTTGACCCACCCTCTCAAATAATTAGTGAGCCCACATTGTATTCATATTTCCGAAAGGCAGAGCAGCTTCAAAAATGAAGAAGACTGCTACGAATCGGTCTATGTGAAGAAATTATTTTTATTTTGGCCTCATTTTCATTGTCTTTAGTACAGAGGGTATTCCTGTTCATGCCAATTTCAATTAAGTAAATAACGTTGTATTGGTGACCACAAAGAGGCAGTATGGCTTTTATCTATATCTATATATATAATATATATATATATATATATATATATATATATATATATATATATATATATATATATATATATATATATATATATATTATATATATATATATATACACACACACACACACACACACATATATATATATATATATATATATATATATATATATATATATATATATATATATCTATATATATTATATTGAATGTGTGTACACATACATAACCTGTGAGTGTATATAACCTTTAAGTTCACGTATTTTACGAAGATTTTCAAGAGAATGGTGATCCAGTCCCAGCAGATATCCCAACCTGAAAGGTCTGTGACCCCAGCCAAGCCATCCAAAGAGGCTAGAGGGCTGCAAATTGGTATGATGATCATCCACCCTCCAGTCATCAAACATACCAAATTGCAGCTCTCTAGCCTCAGTAGTTTTTATTTTATTGACGGTTAAGGTTAGCCATGGCTCATGCATCTGGCACTGGTAGAGTCTAGTTCCGGAAGCGTCGCCGACGAACCTTCACTAGGCATCTGGGGAGCAACTGAGCGCTTCTCGGTCGTCGCTGGTAGCTGAGAGTTTTACTGTAACACATGGAGAGGCTCAGCGTAATGATGTCAATCGAAGCCAGTTACAAGAAGATCGTGACACTGCGGCTCGTCGAGAGGCTCCTCTAGCTCCTCAAAGGTGTTTTTTTAATTTCGATTTGGTCAACCTAGGAGCACATGCCACCATCGGGCCGCGGCTGAAAGTCTCATGGGCTGAGACTGAGAATTTCATGGGTTGTAGCGGAGAGTTTTATACAGCATTATACGCTGTACCGAAAACTTGATTTTCCCGATGGAACTTGGGTGCATTTTTTACTTGTTTATATGAAATCTGCATTTTTTTCATTTGGGGCAAGGTACTGGGCGGCAAAGCCGCTTGTGCCCATTTTTCTCCAGTGAGCAGATGCCGATCACTTGCTAGTGGAAGTAGCTTATTTTCCTTGCATTTACCTCTGGAAGTAAGCTTGTAATTGATGCCTCTTATCAATAAAACCTTCAGCTGACCAGGAATACATACCCCTATGAAAGGAAATAAAATGTATTATAAAGCTTACGACATCTTTGTCCTAATTAAAAACAAACGTAATTGACCAAACTATTCATTTTTATATAAAAAAAATTCCTTGGTAGCAATAAAGAATTTATAAAGATATAAGAAATAATATATGCCGGTAATTATAAAGTTATTCAACTTAGATTAATGCTTTCAAATACTGTTGTCTTTGAAAGGCCACAAGAACCAGGAAACTGCCTATAAAATCAACTGGTGTTTTTCTCCCGTCGTATGCATACACACATACACATATATAACAGTATATATATATATATATATATATATATATATATATATATATATATATATATATATATATATACTCGTATATATATATTATGTATTTCCCTGGGTTTATGGTTATTTTTACAGGCCAGCAACGGAAACTTTAATTGGCCTTGGAGTTCAGACTTATGTAAAGGGAAATCGTAAAAAAACAAAGAAAAAGGGGTGAATTTAGGAGCTGAAGGTTCTACTTCATAAGGAAATGTTACGTAAACACTTGGGATAAATTAGAGAATTATATTTACAAAAGAAAGCATTAGAAGGGAGAATGGATAAGTAAATTGATAAACGGCTTGCAACGCCTGAAGATCCTCCTACTGGAATCTTGACTAAGGGCAAGGCACAGTCCAAGATGAGTCCACTGCAAATAGGTCCCTCTGCAAGAGAGATTTACACATTACACGCCAGTAAAGGAATAATATAACACCGAATATGACTCGAGTGTGCACTGAGGGTGCCAAGGACTCGAAGAATGAATGACCACTTTACACTTGAACACAGGACATTGGAACTGGTACTGGATAAACTGGCACAAGGACAGAAGTGAAATACTGGTACTCCAATAACTTACTAAAGGGCAAACTGTCATGACTGAAAAGTCTTTACTCACACTTTACCTTAAGGGAAGCGGGTCTCTGGCAAAGGATGGCGAGGGACAATCACACTGACGATGCACACTGTCCCTCGAGGATGACTGTCGCAGGGAGTTGGGCCGGGGCGAAGGTCTCTCAGCAAACTGTATCACCTGCCAGCTTGTATGGCTAAGTGCCCTCTTCTCCACGTCGACTCCTCACAAGACTAACTGCTTACTGCTTACTGCTTACTGCTTACTGCCCTTTTAAGGCTGCAGCCCTCGTGACCTTATGCAAAACTTTTCCTGATAGCTGAGGCCGTGTGCAAACGATTTGTCATTTGCCAGGTGGTCAGCGATTGGTTGCCTCTTCCCAGGTATCCTGCGGATCTACAATTCAGGCAGCTTAATTTGCCTCTAGAGAGGTTGTTTTAAGCAGCCTAGTTTGGCTAAGCTGCTTAGGGAGCGGCTTCAGTCTCGTATCTTTGCCCTTTTTTATCCGTGTCATCTCAATATCTGTTCCAGGTAAAAAGAGGGACAGATCGAAATGTTGATAACTTTGCTCTGATATCTCGGTCAAACGCTACTCTTAATAAACAAAGGGCAAATTAGGTGGGGGTGGGGGGAGGCGTGCTGTGCAGCAACTTCTTGTAAGTTATAATATATATATATATATATATATATATATATATATATATATATATATATATATATATATATATATATATATACCATGCTATGCTTTGCAACACTTAAAAGACGATGTTTCCAAATGACTTTTAACACTCGCAAAAGAGATTTACAGTATTATAAAGTTAGCCATCGCTGGAAAGTTAACCACGCATGACTAGCTGACACTATCGCAAGACTTCGCAGGGTGAGGTAGTTACGCTCACAAACACACACACAAACACACACACACGCGTATACCGTACATGGCGTTGCATCGTTTCACTTCCGTTGAAAGCATGAAGCTGAATGCTTGTGGTTTCTCTCCTTAATTAGAAAATCCGGCCCTGAGACTTTGTAATGAGGAGCAGACTTTCACGTTCTCATGTGTCTTTTCTCTCGACATCTGCATCTGATAAAATGTGTCATGAAGTAAAAATAAAACGAAATAAAATTGACATTACCATTTTGTCGTTAATATTGTTATTGAAGGAAAAAATCAAAAGGAAATAAAAGCTATTAAATATTGCAATACCTGAAGCAAACAGCCTGTGGAAGCACTACTTGCCAACTTTATATTAAGGCCAGGAAGCAAACTCAGAACAACCATCGCTGTTTATGATTTCAAGAATTTATTTATTTATTTTTTTTTTGTTCTGCTCCGACACTGCAGCATGTTGCTATATGAAAGGGGGTTACTATCGTGCTTCCAAGGCTGCCAGCATTTGCATCTATTAATACTGTCTTCTAGGTATATTTACAAAGGTGTCTACGAAAATATACTATGAACTCTATAATATCACAGTACTGATTTGCATTCAGTGTTCTTTGATTATGATGTGACTAAGAGTTTTCATGAATGGCATTAGAGTTAAATGAATTGTTTTTTGCATTATTTGCAATCCATTTAACTTTATTCATTCGGCATATTTACGTTAGATAAAGACCTCATACGAAATTGCTATTTATTTTCAATTGTGTAAGAGAAAGAAGAACTTCCATTAGGTCTCAGGTAGACAGACAACTAGATAAACAAATCTCTCTCTCTCAACCAGAAGCTTTTTATCTCTCTTGATCGCAACGTCCGTTGATAATGGGCTCAACTGAGCGAGCCATGTCAATGATCTGTTGATCTTGGAGAACATAAGCCTAACGAAACAGGATCGTACGATTCTGTCAATGAATTTCTATTTCCTCTGCATTTAGTCGTGTCCATCTGTGCACTTTTGTTTTGTTGATGTTCGCCTGGCAAGCAATGTCACTTATCGACTCATTAGCTCTATGCTGGATCTTCGAGAGTCAGTTGACTTTCACCACCCATCTGTGCCGTCATAAGCATGAGGAGAAATTATGGAGAAAAGTTAAGTTTACTTTAGTTTAACCAGACCACTGAGCTAATTAACAGCTCTCCTAGGGCTGGCCCGAAGGATTAGACTTATTTTACGTGGCTAAGAACCAATTGGTTACCTAGCAACGGGACCTACAGCTTATTGTGGAATCCGAACCGCATTATACCGAGAAATGAATTTCTATCACCAGAAATGAATTCCTCTAATTCTTCATTGGCCGGCCGGAGAATCGAACGCGGACCTAGGAGAGTGCTAGCCGAGTACGATATCAACCCATCCAATGAGGAACTTAGGTTCCTTCCTCTCTCTTAGTCCGTTTTCGATAACCATTGTGGAAATACATTTCTTTCTGCTTCGTTTATGGAATTTCGGAGGGCTATTAAATATTGTGCCCACAATTATGCTTAAATTTCAGATTAAAACTTTAGTTCCCTCCACAACTGTAAAGTATATTTTTATTCTAAATGTTTTGTGGTTCTTTCTTGAAATGAATTTCATTCTTTTCATACTTTAAACAATACTGTCAGTGTGGTTAATAACGTTATTCTGTTGATAAAACTCATTTCTATTTCTATGGCAAAAGAGTCGATCATTGTTTGAAGAACAAGAGCTTCTGGAAGTGTTACAGTTTCTGTCTGAATGCACAGGGGTTATAATACATGTGGTGACTATGGGGACCAAATCCTAGATTTGATAAAACTAGAAAATGTTAAATGGAATGAATACCAAAACATGATTCCATTAACAACAAATGTTTGGGAAAACAAAGACACGCACATGCAAAAACTCACAAAAGCAGCTGAACGAAAATGAACGTTTGTTTATGTTTATCTTTTTTAATATTTAAAAGATGCTAAATGCAGTAATCCCGCAGTGTTATTGGCTGTTCACGTTCAGAAATTTGTATCAAGATTAAGTTATAATTAGAATCTAGTGTTTACAGAATGCTGACATTTCAATGCTTCTTCTAATATTCGGTATACCTGGTTCCAAATTGCCTTATAATCTATGGAAAATACATCACCGTTCTGCGTGAAATTGTTTCAAGCTTTAGGTCAAGCAGCGTTTTTCAAATTGTGGGTCCCGACCCTTTAGCAACCGACAAATACACACGCACTCCCTCTCGTCTTGAATCGTTAATCATTAAACATGGTTGTTCCAAATTGAATGCCTAGTTGTCAACAGTTTTTTTTACATAACAGTTTTTATATTTTTCCTCAGTCTTTATTAATTTTACTTAGCATAACTTTCCTGTTTTCTCCTCATTCTTTATAATTTTTTTTTTTACTTCATTCAGACTTAGACTCCGCACTTTTAGACTTTAAGATAAGCTCGTATTATATATATATATATATATATATATATATATATATATATATATATATATATATATATATATATATATATATATATATTTTTTTTTTTTTTTTTTTTTTTTTTTTTTTTTTACTGAGTTTATTTGTCTTGTTGCAGGTAGGCGGAGATATGTTCTCTCGAGTGCGTCTATCAGATATGCTTTTGAATTTTGTATACGTTCATTTGTCCGTCAGTCATTTATACAGGTAAACGTTTTTGATATATTAAGCTTAAATGGGGATTAATATAATCAAAATCCGGAAATCAGGAGGAGTACCCCATCCTTTTTTTGGGAGAAAGAAATAATCCCTTGGCACAGCTTTTTGAGGATGATATTTGGGTTACCAGACTGGCTTACTTAATTGGTATTTTTGGCATTCTTAATGATTTAAACACGAAACTTCAAGGGATAAGCGGCAATATATTTTTTTTACTGCGACCCACGGCAAGGACCACATTTTGCATTGCGACCCATTATACCCACGTGTGTAATAAATCAAAAGCAAGCTCTATTCTAGGGCCATTTATTTAGCAAAGACAATTTATATGTATATTTCTTATATTCCGCACATATTGGAATTGTATGTATCTATTTGTGTAAATGTAAAAAATAAGTAAAACAAATATATTGAAGGGTTTCAGAAAAATGTTTAGGCTATGGCAAAGAAGACTGAAAAGTGATCATCCCACCTATTATATGTTCCCAACATTGTTACAACACACTGCTGAGAACATTGTCTATGATGAAATATTCAGAAGATTAAAACTAGCGATTTTGTCACATCTCACTTTCCTATCTCAGAACTTTGATAAGTATTTCCCTGAAGAGAAATTTGAACCAGTGAAGAAAAGCCTTTGGATAAAAAATCCATTTGCTTTCCAAAGTCCTGAATCAATAATTGAGTTAAACTTGTTACCTGAAGAGGAAGCTGAATTTGCTGCATCTTAGTTGTTCCATAACACTTAAGAATGTTTTTGAGAAATTAAAGTTGTGCTCATTTTGAATTAAGAACAGAGGGGACTTTCCACTACTGAGTAAAAAGGCTATTCTATTATTATTGCTTCTTGCAACTACTTGCTTGTGTGAACTGGGATTTTCTACATTAACTCAAGTAAAGACGGACAGAAACAGGCTCAACACTGCACCTGATACGCTTGTAGCATTGTCTGTCTTCCTCTGTTCCCAACTGGAATCAGGTGCCTAGGAACAAACAAGCACATTCATCTCATTAAATGGCATTTTTTTCAAATATTTACTTTACCGTTGTGTCGGAATTTCCTTTAATTTTATTTGTTTTTAATTATTTTTACATTTGCACAAATAGATGCATACAATTCCAATGTGTGCGGAATATAAGAAATATATAATTTGTCGATGCTAAATAAATGACCCTAGTGAATAGAGCTTGCCTTTGATTAATTACACGTGTATATATATATATATATATATATATATATATATATATATATATATATATATATATATATATATATATATATATTCATATATATATATAGTATGTATGTGCGTGTGCTTTGCAAGGCATAAAGAGATGAGGGTTGCCAGCTTTAGCTGGAAGGAAGGATGATCACACAAGAGATTATGTTTTCTGATTAGCTATTGCATGACTTCGCAGGGTGAAGCACTCACACACACACACACACACACACACACACACACACACACACACACACACACACACACACACAGACACACACACACAGGACTGCAGACAACACGATGATTGGTTGTAAATAAAGCTTCTCATGAATAGTATCATAGTGCTCAATTTATTTTTTTTTATATAGTTTGTCATTCATTTAACCTTCTTCATTCTGAATACTTAGGCCTAACAAATGCTTGATTCAAAAGGACTATATTCCAGCAGTGTAAAAGACAGAAAATACCTATTTTACGTCCAAGACTTATTGATCATTAGGCAAACAAATTATCTCTCTCTCTCTCTCTCTCTCTCTCTCCTCTCTCTCTCTCTCTCTCTCTCTCTCCTTTTTATTTTGTCGATGGTTGAGCATCAGCTAGAAGCTTATTATTTCTCGTGAGCGCAGCGCCCATCACTGTGGGGTTGAAGCGAGCCATGTCTGTGATCCACTGATCCTGGAGA
>JANJGK010002718.1:20000-45000 GCA_039081455.1 Macrobrachium rosenbergii | reverse complement strand
TCAACGAAATTTTCATATTATATATATATATATATATATATATATATAATATATATATATATATAATATATATATATATATATATAATATATATATATATATATATATATATATATATACTTCTCTTGGTAATTCCGGAATAAAAAGATATATTAAGTTTTCTTTCTCTCGCTCTCTCTCTAACTCCAAGATAAAGAAAAAGATAATTTTTGCTCTCTCTCTCTCTCTCTCTCTCTCTCTCTCTCTCTCTCTCTCTCTCTCTCTCTCTCTGAGAGAGTATATCCTACTAATTATGATTCATTTCAAGCACTACCTTTCCTAAGCCCCCTCCCCACCACCCTTCCTCGAACTGAACAAAGGAGTCCACTATCACCCGTGACACATCCATCGTCGGGAGGAAGTCTGCGCCTTCCGATAAAAGCGTCTCTTAAATGCGAAATCCAGTCGAGGGAGTGTGAACAGAATCCCCTTTCCTTTGAATGGAGGAAACAACTCAATTCCCTTTCCGATGAACCTTCCAGCGAAAGCCCCAAATACCTTCAGAAATGGGAACAATTTCTATAAGCGACAGATACTATCAAGTGGCTTCGCCGTTTATGATAATTAAATATTTGATAACCACTTAATCGTTTGTAAATCAGGGGGATAATTTTGATAATATTATCAAAATTTAATAACATTCGAATTGTCTATGACTGTAAAATACCAGTTTATTAAAATAAATTCATTACAGGAAAGGAAAAATGCAGATAATATCAGTCCAAATAAACGCCCAAAGATATTCAAATGAACTGAAAACAGAATTTTTCTGAAATTCCAGAAATTTGGGAACTTTTCAGTGCAATAACTATTGACAAATTACAAAAAAAATCAGTATGGATTTCTAACAGTTTTACTTTGCAGCACAAATAGAATCCTGTTCCGTAAAATAATTGAATAACTATTGATAACTATTTCTGCTACCTGTGCCAACCTATTATCAAGTGCTTAGTTGAACATAGACGGCTTTAACATTTCCATAGGCCTTGTTCCTACTTGCCCAAAGGAGAATATAATTATTCGAATTCTATTTCAGAATTATGCAAACCTACTACTTCGTGTTCTAGAACAGGAATGAAAACACACCACGGCCTTATCGACGAAAGTTATAATTAAATTGAAGCCCGTTGGCAGATTATAGAAAAGCTAGAGAGATGAGCAACCTCCGTTTCCACATTAACACCTATAAAGCGAAACCTAAAGAAGATCAAGTATCTCACATCAAAAGCACAAAACAATTGAAAGGCACCAACTGCAAAGGTGAAAGAAGCAAATGAACGGCAGCCAATTACAACTACCAGTTGAGCGCAGAAGATATTCATTTTGATGACATAAGGCACGAACATAAGCAGCAACATTGCAAATTCATGTTATTCTACAATAATTGCAGGTGAAATGCTAATGCGCATACTTTGATTGATTATTCATTACTTGATAATTATTTACTAACAATAATGATTGGCTAATCATAGAAAACAGTAAAGAAATCAGTAACTAAAAGAATTTATAACTTGAACTAGATTAATAATGATAAAGCTCCTTTGAATGGAAACTCATATCATTCTGAACCTTGTAAGAAGGTGATCCCGAGTCTCCATAAATCTAAAAAAGTTTCTCAGTGACGGGACAAAGGGCCTCTGGGCCTGAGTCTCTCTTTGGATCTTCGGGTCTGTTGAGGAACTTCTTCCAGACCGTCAGTGTCTCCTGGAAGCTTATTTGAAGAACCGTTCTCTGATGAGTCTCCAAGAATAAATCATGATTTAAGCAGGAGATTCCACACGGAAGACTTAATAGTGTCCCTGGTTTTAATATGCTTGCTTTACTTTCATATGTATCTTATCCTTTTAATCTCAGAAACATAATCTGCCGTTCATAAAAATAATTCTAGACTACCTAACACCCATTGCAGTAAAGATTAATTATACATAAAACAGAGTAAAAGTTTCTTGAAGCTGAGAAAAAAGCGAAGATTTAAAGCGGGAAAGCAATGTTTATTCAGCTGTCTCTCATCTGTGAACAGACTTACACTTTTCAAATAAGAAATCGGTCTGGCAGAGAAATAATGCACGACCGCATCCATTTTGACGGCACTACAGTACACTTCCTCTTCTTGCCTTCCACTGGAGGTGTTCTCTCGGCCATGGACGAAGTGTGTGTGTGTGTGTGTGTGTGTTTATGCGCCTTCATTCATATTTGAAATCTAGCTTTTTCTATTTTGTATGTGGCATACTGTATAAAACAAAATATGAATATTCGTAAGATTTATTTGTGACAGTTATGAGTCAAAATAGGATAGGCTGCTCTCTCTCTCTCTCTCTCTCTCTCTCTCTCTCTCTCTCTCTCTCTCTCTCTCTCTCTCTCATACACTTTCTTGTTGTTAGTCAGTTGAAGTAATTATGTGGTCAATAAAAGATAAATGGAATAGGCTCCCTCTGTATGCCTACTTGAAGTCAACCCTACCCAGAGGATAATGCGATCGTTTAACCACAGAATGCTTCTATCTTTATCTGTTAGCAAATATAAACAAAGACAGAAAATATTTTAAGGAAATAGACAGGCGTAAACGAATCGTCTGAATCAGTAAGAAGTAAGGCTCCCACGGCGAGTGCGGGTTCGAACTTTTGACCATAGAACGTGTCTGGACGTTATTTTCTACTTTTTTTCCACCCCTCCCCCCAACCCTATTGCCTTCTTGGGATTCAGAGTCGTTTGTCTGGAAGGTGCAATGCAAGTAAGAGTGCAGGAACAGAAAAAGGAATGGTACGATTTATATCTGTTAACGAGCACGGTTCTAAATGGCAGTAAGGCACTTGAGTTAACGTACTGTGTGATGTTTTAAAAAGGGGAAATGGATCAACATGCCACACCGTGCGGTACTACTTACGACCTTGTGAAATTCGCGGGAGCCATCTTACTTTAGGAACTGATATTTCAAATGTGCGTTGAGAAATAATATGTACAGACAAGCCAACATTGTCCTGCCGCTCTATATAGTGTAAGTTATCATGTGGGGAGCGATGAGGGTTTTATATATATATATATATATATATATATATATATATATATATATATATATATATATATATATATATATATATATATATATATATATATATATATATATATATAATATATATATATATATATATATATATATATATATATATATATATATATATATATATATATGTATATATATACACATATATATATACATACTGTATATATGCGTGTATATATATACACATACACATATATATGTGTATGTGTGTGTATATATATATATATAGATATATATATATATATATATATATATATATATATATATATATATATATATATATATATATATATATATATATATATATTTCAGAAAATATGGCTGCTACAATTTTAAAGGATACATATATGCATTTCATAGCTTCAATGCTTTAAGATGTGATGGAAGAATTTTTGGAGTCAGATGGAACTAGGTTGAGAGACTCGATGTAAAATCTTTGTGTTCAGCAAATAGTTTGATTCCTCAGCTATCTGCGTGAGAACTTCAGCAATATTGGCAGTCAGGTGATCTCCGAAGTGTTATGTATATTCGTGAGTACGTGCGTTAATTTGATCTAGATTATGCCAAAATCTGCCCTAAAAGTGAGTTTGATTGTTCATTAACGTGATAGAACTGCAGTTGTCTAGACGTAGCTTTGGAGAGGATCCAGGCTTTGAAATCGGCAGATAAGGTAGAGTTTGAAATCTCTGTTTTTATGGGAGAAAATTGAACTTGTGATTTTTACCATGATTTTCTGATCATTATGAACTTTTGAACTGGTGTGGGAGATTTAATATGAATATTCATACCTCTTTTATATTATTATTTTGTTATGTTACGTTTGCCATATCTTGGCTATGCATTTTACACTTTCCATTATTGTGTTTTGCATTTCATATATTTTTGGGAGTTTTCTATCATGTTTAATTCTTCCGACAGATGTCTGTGGACAGTGTGGACTGGTTCGAATAACATGTGGTAGACTGTTTTTTTTTTGACATGACTTTAGTTATTGATTTGGGGAGTATGTGTGAGTTTGGATATTTTCAGGCTATTAGCCATAGTGAGACTTCTTTAATCAGAAGTGTTTTGCAGTTTAGAGTTTAGTTATCTGACTCGATAATTCATTTATTATGCATTTTAATCTTTGCTTTGTTTTATTCATTTCTTGTTGGGTTATTTGAATAATAAACCTATTTTTGTATAAACTATTGCGTTTCTTTAAATAGTCCATTCAATTGCTTGGTGAGAATGAGTGAGATTCGGGTGGGTGAACTTCGGTAAACGATGAGAGAGAGAGAGAGAGAGGCGATACACGGAGAGAGAGAGAGAGAGGAGAAAAAGGATGCAAGTGTTATCATGAGCGAACCTTTTTACGCCTTTTTCCTGAAGAAAGATCGTTAGAGCACGTTACGTACACTTTCAAAAAAGTGTTAATTCTGTTTTCTTGTAACAGAGTTAAATGGTGGCAGCCGTAACTCATGAATTTTAATGTCTTTAATGATGGCGAAAGAGGGAGATTACTAATAGACTAATTGGTAACGTTGATGCCCAAGGCATAGCCGACCTCACCTAAGGCGACGAGTCAGTGTTGAATGACTGAGTGGGTCGTGATTACGTGTATACACGGGTGATTACGCGCTAATACGGGGAATCTTTTTTTTTTTTCCGTCTCTATTCGAGTACTGGGAGTGGGGAGTTGTGAAATAGATCTGGAGGATCTCTAGAGCAATTTTGGGGTTAACAAAATACCCAAATAAGTGTGAATAGTGGCGATTGTCAGTTAATTACGCAAAGTGATTATTCAACAATAATCACGCGGGTGTTTTTCTGCTTCGTCTTCGAGTGGGTGACGTCACAGGTTAGAAGTCGAGAGATAGGTGCTCCGTTTTCTGTTTCAAATTGGTAAGTACCCCATTGTCGTAAGTTGCGCAGAACTCCGTTTTCTATTCTTCTTTTAGAGGGGGTAACTTTTACCTTTCTCTAGTGTTCTTTTTTGGTTTCTTTTTTATGTTGTTACGCTCAGGGAGTGTGATCACTCACAAAATGCCGGACGATGCAGCAAGCACATCCCAATCAGTTGTGGTGCATAAAGTGACGAGCGTTAGTGCGGGAATTAGTAATTTTAAAGGGTTAGTTGACGGGAAGCCAACCCAAAATATAGAAACTTTCATTGAGTCAGTGAACAATTATCTGAATTCCAAGAAAATTACAAATGGCGCTGAAGCTTTAACAGAGGCTAAATCATTTCTGGATTTAGATAAAGGAGATATTGGGAAACGAGCACACAGTTTCGGGTTCAGAAGGTGTAAAACTTGGAATGAACTGCAGAAATTTCTACGAGCTACTTATGGCGGAGTTCAACGTGAATGTGCAGTTCGGAATTTGCGAGAGTTTCTCAAAATAAAGAAGGGCAATGATTCATTAGTCACATACAGTGCGAATTTATTTGATGCAGTAGTTGAGTTAAAGAAATCTATAATAGGCTCTCCATGGGTAACTGGAAATAATATCTCCTTAGATAATTTTGAAAGATTGTTACACTTTGCTTGCCTTTTAATGTCGGTCCCAGATGTAATTGTAGATAGTTTTGATAAGAGAATTGATCAGGATACAGACGAATCCTTTTTGTTTGCACAGATTAACAAAAATCTATCAAAATGCCCGACACTGGACAGTAGTTTTGTACAGGGAGGTGCAAAGATGTCAGCTGCGGTTTCCAAACCACAGAATAATGATAGTCGCTCGCATTCGGGAAATGATGCAACAGCGAAGACATGTGCACGAGTAGAATCGAAGAAAATTCCAGAGAGATTAGTCACAACGATACGTTGTTTTAATTGTGATAAAATAGGACATAGTAAATCAAATTGCAGGGTGAGATATTGTTCAGTTTGCAAATCTTCAGATCATGGATGGAGATTTTGCCCAGCCACAAAGAATAGAGATTATTCAGGGAAGTCACGGGGAGGCTTTTCTAGATATGAAAGGAGAATTCCACATGATGCAAGTTCTAGATACACAAAGGAACAGCAGAATTTTCACAAGATAAGTTCGAAAACGGACACAGGATAATGACTAATCAGGTCGTAGAGTCAACAGAACCTAGGCCGATTGTACGTGGATTCTCTAATGGCAATGAAATTTTTATTTTCATTGATTCTGGTAGCTCAGTTAACTTAGTAAATGCTGACCTTTTTTACTCGAGATTTCCAGAGTGCAAATTAGTCTCTTCTAGTGAGACAGTTTGTGATGTACAAGCGAGGAAACTGAATATTTTAGGTTCGTCATTTCTTACGCTTTGTATCGGTGGAAAGACAATAGTAGAATCATTTTTGGTCATAGAAGGATTAGCCTTAGGTGAAATGGTTTTGCTAGGACACCCTTCTTGTATGCGACATAACATCAACATTCTTACGGGAGTTCAGGGGATTACAATAGGTGAGTCAGGTTGTTTTGTTCCATATATACACAGGAAAAAAACTTGTGAGAAACCTAAGACACAGTCTGAGACATGTGTAACACATTCATTAGAGAGTGAAGATATTCCGCAAAGATCTTTCAAAGGATTTTTGTTCGAAGATATTGAATTGCAACCGCGAGTTCCTACATTAGTTAAAGTGTCGCTGAAAGAGAAGAATTTTCCTTCTCAAGTGTGCGTTGTTGAGGGAACCGAGAAATTCAAAGACGTTGTGAGTACGGTGTCAGTAAATGAAATTTCAGTCGCAGGCGTGACTTCAGTAGAATTCGTTAGCTATCAAGACTCAGTGAAAAAATATCACAAGGGTACTTATGTAATTGATTTTGAAGAGTTTAATGAAGAGCATAAATTAGTGAGTTTTTGTGGAGACGGGAATATGTTTCCTAACGAGGAGCAACAGTTCCGAAGTCAGGTTCTACATGAACATTTGGCTAAAGTTGATTATCCTGAGTATTCAGATAAAGTAGAGAAAGTGTTGAAAGAATATCTAGATATCATTGCTTTGAAGGGAGATAAATTAGGAGTTACAGATGTTTTAGAACATTCAATCCGCCTAGAAAAGGGTACCAATCCCATATATATTCCAGCATATCGAATTCCTTTTAAGATCAGAGAAGAAGTAGAAAAAGAAGTTCAGAAGTGGGAGTCGGAAGGCATTATCAGACCGTCCAATTCTCCGTTTAATTTTCCTTTGCTTGCAGTTCCTAAGAAAGATGGTAGTATCAGAGTTTGTGTAGATTTTCGTAAATTGAATGAAAAAACATGCCCAGATAGATATCCGGTAGCTTGTTTGCCTGATTTGTTTGTTGAGATCGGTGGCAAGAATATATATTCATCTATAGATCTTATGCAAGGGTTTTTACAGGTTCCCCTTTGTGAGAGTAGCCGTAAATATACAGCATTTTCGGTACCAAAGGGACATTACGAGTTTAATAGGATGCCTTTTGGATTACAAGGGTCCCCAATAACATTTACTAGACTGGTTAACACAGTACTTCATGGCTTGTTAGGAAAGTCGGTGTTTGTGTACATGGATGACATTCTCATATGCACAGATACAATTGAAGAACATCTAAAGGTGTTAAAAGAAGTCCTCAAGCGATTACGGTTCGCTGGATTAAAGGTCAAATTGGCCAAATGTGAGTTTCTGAAGAGAAAAATTGTCTATTTAGGACATGTTATCTCTAAAGAGGGAGTTAGAGTGAATGATGAGAAAGTTAAAGCCATTGTGAATTTTCCAGTTCCCAAAACCAGGAAACAGATTCGTTCGTTCCTAGGTATGTCGGGTTTCTTTCGCCGTTTTGTGCGGAATTTTTCTACAATAGCGTCTCCATTGACAGATTTGTTACGAGAAGACGTTAAGTTTGTTTGGGGTGATAGTCAACAACTAGCTTTTGAGAAGCTTAAGAACGCTTTGGTGAACCCACCAGTTTTGAAGTTTCCAGATTTTAGTCAACCGTTCACCTTAGTGACTGACGCGAGTCAGGAAGATATAGGTGCGTGTTTGATGCAGAAATTTGAGGGGAAATTACACCCAATTGCTTTTTATAGCAGAAAGTTCAAAACGCGTGGTAGTAACGAAAGGCTGATGTCAGTTGTGGACAAGGAGGCTTTCGCAGTCGTCTCTAGCCTCGTTCATTTTAAGATGTTGTTGTTGGGAAATAAAGTTGAGATTTTTACAGATCATCAACCGCTGTTAGAGCTTTTTAATAAGCCAAATTTGTCGCCCAAGAGAGCACGTTGGTTCCTAACATTGAGAGATTTTGATGCAAACCTCAAATACATTGAAGGTAAGCATAATGTAGTTGCAGATGCATTGAGCAGATATTTTCCGGTCGAGGATGAGGAAATACACACCGAATCCTGTGTGGGAGAAGAGAGTAAATATTTGGTGTCTGATGTCTCTGATATTAGTAGTTCTGAGAGATCGCATGTAGAGGACATACACGTTTCTACAGTGCATACTTCGGGGAGAAATAGTGAGTCGGCAGTCTCGGGAGAGATTGTTATTCGTGATAGTGAGAGTAACGCAGTGTGTTATATTACGGGTGAAAATGTCACTTGGGACATAGGCTTGCTGGAACAAAAGCAAGATGAAGATAAATTGTTGTCAGATGCTAAGGCATTTCTTAAGGGAGTTTCACCGAAGAAAGGGTATAAGTTGCCTTTTTCTGGTCTAGAGTTGGAGAATAATTTATTGGTGAGAAAAGTTAAGTATAACTTGCGAAGTACTCGAAGCATGGGTGAGATTACACAAATCATCGTGCCAGAGAGTCTAGTACCACAAGTTCTAGACATTGTACATTGTAAATTTGGTTCTCCTCATTTGGGTGTAGACAAGACGTATGAAAACGTCAGGTCAAAGTTCTTTTGGAAAAATATGTTTTCCGCAGTAGAAGCCTTTGTGAAGAAGTGTGTTATTTGCAATGCGAATAAGCCAGCGACGACAGTGTCGTGTCGTTTGGGTTCATATCCCATACCACATAGGCCGTTTCAGAGAGTGCATATGGATATTCTGGGTAACTTCTCAGAGTCCGCTTATGGTTATAGACATTTATTAGTAGTTGTTGATGAGTTGACTCGCTTTGTCGAGATTTTCCCACTGAAATACAAATCAGCTGAGGAAGTTGCTATAGCGTTCTTTAAGGGGATAATTTGTCGATATGGTGTTCCTGAATGTCTGATCACAGACAATGGTAGGGAGTTTATTAATAAGACTTTAGACGGTCTTGCTAATTTGTTGGGGATAAAGAAAGTATCTATAATCCCGTATAGACCTGAAGCAAATGGGTTATGTGAGAGGGCGAATCGGAAAGTAATCGAAGCTTTGCGCATGACGGTGGGAGGTTCCGATACACATTGGGACAGATCTTTGGATGAAGTGCGATATAGTATCAATACTATGATGAATGACACAATTAAGATATCTCCAGCAGAAGCTTTGTATGGATACAAGTTGAAAGGACCTTTTGATTTGTTACCAGAGTGTGTTCAGGGTGATGTTACGGTCACTTCATTGATAAATACAGCGAGAGAAAGATTTGCACGTATCAGTAAAGAACTTGAACTTAGTTCGCGTGCAATGGTAGAGAAAAGTAACGCGAAATCGAGGGGAGTAGTTTTTTCGATGGGTGATAGAGTGTTTGTTAAAGTGAATGTTCGGAATGATCTGAATTATAAGTTAAGTCCGAAGTTCCACGGACCTTTTGAGATTGTAGAGATCAAAAGAGGGAATAGATTTGTAGTTAAAGATGTAAACACTGGAGTGACGAAATTGACCCATATTTCGAAGTTAAAGAAAGTTGGGATGTAATGGAACGTCTGTATATAGTTAGAGGGATAGATGGGTTAATATTTGTATATATATGATATTTTTTTTTTTTTTTTTTTTTTTTTTTTTTGTCTCTTGTTCATTTTGGATGTTGAGGTTCTTAATCATTTGTTTTCGAATGATTTTAGGAATTGAGACATGGGCTAGTTTCATACGAGATTTGACTCGTGTGTTAGTGTGTTGTTGTGTTATGATGTATTTCATCATCTGACGCAATGTGTGTGTTGTTTAGGATTTTTTTTTGGGGAGGTACTTAGTATATCGGACCGAACAAGTCTGATATTTTCTTTCGGGTTGGGAGATCGTATTTGAGTATTTGGATTTTTTTTCCAGTTTCCTTTTTTTTAAATAAAGGGAGCTGTATTGTGAGTAGTTATAGTTGTTGAGATCATGGGAGCGATTGCCATTACGTCAATTGCTGTTTTGTTGAGAGTTAGTCAGGTGTTGCGAAATATTTACTAACCGGAGTAGAACTTTCATGTCTTTTACGAGATATGATACCTTTTAGTGTTTGGATAGAATTTTTTTTATGAGTGAGTTCCGTAGAGTTGTTGTGTTTAGTGGTGAGTTGACTGTGATTATTCTGAGATACAAACTTGGAATTAGTTCACATTGTGAGTGTTTGACTTTTGCATTAGTGGTTTTGTTTGGTTCAGTAACATGAAACCTTTTTGTTATTAGACCTTTTTCGAGTGATCTTTTGGGAGACTCAGTAGTGACATGGGATAGAGTAGAGACCATGTTCATTTTGGGAGATCAATATCAAGGTTCGGGAGTTGATTATAAGACGAGTTGTGCTTTAGTTAGAGAGAAGTGTGTGTGTGACAGTAGTGTTTTCCAGTTGCGAGTTGTGTCTGTGGGTGGTTGTGAGTTATCATTAGTTCATGGACAGACTCCGACAGAATGTGACTTTAGACAGTTCCTGCGAGATTACCACATCGAGTCCACCAGCACCCTTACTGCCATCTTTTGCAAGGAATGTGCAGTTACAATGATGTGCCAGAGCAACAAGTCGACATCATTCGTTCTCCGAGGATCCAAACTGTTCGATTCATCCTGCAGAATCCTGTCTACGGAATTTCTCGTACTTAGCCGTGCTGTATTCAACAGTTCCGAGAAGATAATTATGCGTCATACGCATAACGAGCATTTGGTAGTGGAGGTACCTACAACCAAGGTGCCAATGACGGTTCCACCGTTGGAAGACATTGACGATTCCGTGATGTTCCAGTATCAGGAATATATTATGCCGACAATTTTAATTGTCTTAATAGCTATTTTACTGATAATTCTTGTTGTGGGAGTAGTAAAGCTTATTCGTGTTTGTAAGATTACATGTAAAGGCTCTAAGAACTCAACCCCAGTGACTTTGGAAGTGCGTCATGAGAGCAGTCCTTAAAGCTGCAGTGCAGTAGACATTGCTGATTGAGCATAGCTCTATTTTGTTATGTTTTATACATATGCTTTTGTTTTAGTTTGCCGTTAAGGAGAGCGAGACGCTCTTATGTGGTGGCCGAGCTCTATTTCAGAAAATATGGCTGCTACAATTTTAAAGGACACATATATGCATTTCATAGCTTCAATGCTTTAAGATGTGATGAAAGAATTTATGGAGTCAGATGGAAGTAGGTCGAGAGACTCGAGGTAAAATCTTTGTGTTCAGCAAATAGTTTGATTCCTCAGCAATATTGCCAGTCAGGTGATCTCCGAAGTGTTATGTATATTCGTGAGTACGTGCGTTAATTTGATCTAGATTACACCAAATTCTGCCCTAAAAGTGAGTTTGATCGTTCATTAACGTGACAGAACTGCAGTTGTCTAGACGTAGCTTTGGAGAGGATCCAGGCTTTGAACGGCAGATAAGGTAGAGTTTGAAATCTCTGTTTTTATGGGAGAAAATTGAACTTGTGATTTTTTACCATGATTTTCTAATCATTATGAACTTTTGAACTGGTGTGGGAGATTTAATATGAATATTCATACCTCTTTTATATTATTGTTTTGTCATGTTACGTTTGCCATATCTTGGCTATGCATTTTACACTTTCCATTATTGTGTTTTGCATTTCATATATTTTTGGGAGTTTTCTATCATGTTTGATTCTTCCGACAGATGTCTGTGGACAGATGTCGGTGGATAGTGTGGACTGTTTCGAATAACATGTGGTAGACTGGTTTTGACATGACTAATTATTGATTTGGGGAGTATGTGTGAGTTTGGATATTTTCAGGCTATTAGCCATAGTGAGACTTCTTTAATCAGAAGTGTTTTGCAGTTCAGAGTTTAGTTATCTAACTCGATGTTTCATTTATTATGCATTTTAATCTTTGCTTTGTTTTATTCATTTCTTGTTGGGTTATTTGAATAATAAACCTATTTTTGTAGAAACTATTGCGTTTCTTTAAATGGTCCATTTAATTGATTTGGTGAGAATGAGTGCGATTCGGGTGGGTGAACTTCGGAAAACGATGAGAGAGAGAGAGAGAGGCGATACACAGAGAGAGAGAGAGAGAGGTGATACACGGTGAGAGAGAGAGAGAGAGAGAGAGAGAGAGAGAGAGAGAGAGAGAGAGAGAGAGAGAGAGAGAGAGAGAGAGGAGAAAAATAGATGTAAGTGTTGCCGTGAGCGAACGTTCATACGCCTCCGTTTCATGAATAAAGATCGTGGGAGCACGTTACGTACACCTTCAAAAAGGTGTTAATTCTGTCCTCGTTACATATATATATATATATATATATATATATATATATATATATATATATATATATATATATATATATATATATATATATATAATATATATATATACACATATATATATATATATATATATATATATATATATATATATATATATATATATATATATATATATATATATATATATATATATATATATATATGTGTGTGTGTGTGTGTGTGTGTGTGTGTGTGTGTGTGTGCAGAGAGAGAGACATGGGGCTGGAGGTGAACTGAACAACTGACATATATAAATGAACAAAAGCTAAACCATCCCACTGGTAAACTCGGAGAACTCCCAACTGTTTGTTACCTCTCCAAAGCGTTTGTCGTGTGAAATGCCGCAGCAACAACATTCAGGAGATCGACGGACCGAAAATATCTCGGAAACCGTGAGGGGAATTGATAGGGAATAAATGTCAGATTCACAGCTGCTGAATCTCAGACGTTTTGCAACTCACCTAAAATATTCTTCTAAAGTTAGTTTCCGTCTAATTTACGGATACCGAAGGAAGTTTGAAAGTTTTAATTTCTTTCGTCTTTCCATTTGATAATTCATCATTAGTTACTGTACTGATACTGAACCCATTTGATCTTATTAGTAATAGTACTGTTCTGAAATAATTAAAACTTTTAATACGAATATGTTAACTCGCGAGGTTCATGGGCGAAGCAGCTGAAGTCCACGAGGTAGCTACCCCGAAATATTCAGATAAAATAAAATTTTATTTAAATTTTCTTGTACTTGAAGGATATCTTTCCTTCCAGACCGATTTAGAAAATAACCATTTTATCTTCTTTGCCGATACTTCGAGTTTTCCATTGTTCCCACTCAGGAAAAGATTAAGGACCAGACTGATCATTAATCACCCCTGAATAGACTGACCTTCATCCTTTTATCTTTCGCACAGCCTCCATCCTTCACTTTACTCCTCTTTTTTTTTTTTACTAAGCTTTCTCTGTTATTAATTTGTCAGCTGCTCTGGATGGCATTACGGTAAGTTTAGACGTTACGGCACTTTTCACAAACGTTACCTTAGATTATGT
The DNA here is from genome assembly GCA_039081455.1 of Macrobrachium rosenbergii. NCBI lineage: Eukaryota > Metazoa > Arthropoda > Malacostraca > Decapoda > Palaemonidae > Macrobrachium > Macrobrachium rosenbergii. The sequence goes on along the minus strand of JANJGK010002718.1, from coordinate 31,321 downwards.
CATCTCTAAGCTCCAGGAAGAATACGAACAAGGTAATACAGAATTCCCCCTACCCACTGACCAATTCTTTGCATTAAGAAGACTATGCGTATCTTCAACGGTGTTTCAATTCAATAATCAAAGATTTGCGCAAAAAGAAGGGGTCGCTATGGGCTCCCCTCTATCCCCAGTTTTAGCCAATATTTGTATGGAGTACGTAGAGAGAGAGATATTCTCAACAGATGTGATAGGGAAACCATGCCTCTCTTGTGGGTCAGATATGTTGATGATATTTTTGCAATTATCAGAGGGACAGAAAGAAATTTAAATAAATTAGTAGAAATAGCAAATAATATCCTATCATCAATAAAATTTACCGTGGAAGTAGAAACTGACTCCAAGTTGCCTTTCTTGGGCGTGTTAATCTTCAGAGATTCGAGTAGACAAAAGTTTAAATTCACATTATATAGGAAGACAACCAACTCTGAAAGTTATATACATTTTTATTCTTTTCATAATAATAATATCAAAAGTAATGTAATGATGAACTTCGCATTACGAGCATCAAGATTTGTCATCCAGTATATTAATGACGAAATACATCACATTAAGGTAACTTTCAGAAGCCTTAGGTACGCCCCCCCCTCCCCCAAACTTCATTGAAAAGGCTATCTATCTCACGTGCCCGGAAGACTTATTGTTGCCCTAAAGATAATAACAACAGAAGAAAACCGAATAGATTTTTAACCTTACCTTTTAACCCTAACATAGATAACATGAGTAAATAATAGCCATGATAATACTAAAATTGTTTTCAAATATACCAACACGATAAGAAATAATCTAATAAAAAACAACAATCTTAATAACCCCATAGTACCAGGAGTATACGAAGTACCATGTAAAGACTGCAAAGGTCAATATTTCGGAGAAAGCGGTAGAGGGTTAGAAACTCGTTTAGGGGAACATAGACGGGCTGCTCATTACATTCTCAAAATAGTGCAATAGTTAGCCACGCATTCAATAACGATCATAGACCAGACTGGAATAGAGCCAACATCATTCACAAAATTAACAACGTCAACATAAGAAGATTAGTCGAGGGCGCCGCCGTAAATATAGGAGAATCATTTAAGGGAAACAAGCCGTTCGTTAGCGAGGACCCGCTAGTTAACTTTCATGTAATCAAAACATTTATTAAAGGTTTTAATGTTAGGACAGGCTCCGTCTTTCCTTCGTCTGATGCTGCCGTTATCTCTGACATCACCCCGCAGACACCTTATAACAGCCGGGATTCCGAGGATGTCACCGCTAACAATGAATTACATGCAGAACAACAACAACAGGTGAGGAGATCAAGAAGGATAGCCACGCTGAATATAAGAATAGGAGAAGCGATTACCTATAGTCGGTTTTTTTTTTCATCTGTCCACCCCACTGCGGTGCTCGCGCATGGTAACACTGCGCCCGGGGCCTTAAATAGTTACGCTATGTGTAAGTTTTATGTAAATAAAAGGATATCTGGGTGTACATTTGCAACTGAAAAGTGTTTTGATAATTTACTGTATGCGAATTACACCGTTAATATTCGAAATAGGATATTGTTATTATTGTTGAATGTAAGCTGCCTTTTCGGGGTGGCGAATGGAGCAGCCAGACGCAGTGGTGGGAAAATTGCTTCTCTCGCTGTTCACTACGGCAAGATGTCAACTTTATTGGACCACTCTGCTACTAAACTACGTGTTACTTCATTACACGTAAGTATATCAGTATATAGTTTTAATTTTTATAAAGCGCGTTTTAGCCAGATACGGGTGGAGTGTGCTGTTCCGTCCCCCTCTTTCTCTCCCTCCCTCCAGGACCGTAATGCAACTTAAGCATATCACTCGATTGATATAACATCTGTTCGCCACTTCATTTTTATGGGGAAGTATTCGTTTTTCATCATTCATTCTCGAGACAATTTTCCAGCCAAGACTATTAGGGTGGTAATCCCTTAATCAAAGGAGCCTTACATTTGTTTACATATTCATTTATTAATAACATGTAGCCTAGCACTGATATGTCTTTTTAACATAATTGTAATGTTAAATAAAAGGAGTAGCTACAAATTTGTTTCAGTCAACTACGAGAAATGAGGAATTACCGTAGAGTCATGCAGCGGCAGCAGACACTTTTATGTAAAAAAAATCCTTAATTGTTTTTCCTTATAACTCGGCTGCCATTTAAGATATTGTCAGCATTGTATGATTACCACCCTGATATTCTTGGCTGAAAAACGGTCTCGAGAAAGAATGATGAAAAACGAATACTTCCCCGTAAAAATGAAGTGGCGAACAGATGTTTTATCAATCGAGTGATATGCACAAGTTGCTCAAGATACGCCATGGAGCATCGGCTAAGTCAGCAAGATCTCTCTCTCTCTCTCTCTCTCTCTCTCTCTCTCTCTCTCTCTCTCTCTCTCTCTCTCTCTTTTAAAACCATATTTAAATTCGCAACCTTCTTTCAATCTTTTACTGATATTTCTGAACTCTCACCCTTGAGTGGGTGGCTCCAGAAAGTTGTCAACCTTACGGGTAACAAGCCCTCCATTCTGGCTACAGCCCACCACAGGATAACTAACGGGACCACATTTCACTGTCTGGATCAGTCAAAAAGCTATGAACTTTTCAAAAGATAAGCCACCCCAAACAACTCAACGCCGATCGATCACGTGACCAAGATACCCAATGTTTGTGAAATCGAGCTGAGGACAATCATTTCCGTGCTCTTAACTGCATAATTTTTTCTCATTTTATGTCTTAATGAAACATCGGTTGCAATATACTGTACATTTTCACATCAAAAATGTCATCCAAAGAAAGCCGATGAAGTGGAAGTGTACGGTACATACACCATTATAGTAAAACATCTTTGTGAGGCAGATCAATAATTGCATTAGACAAGGTCTCAAAGCGTCACATCAATATCGAGACGAAAATGAAGATAATGAACTTCCAGCTCTATTCATAAAGGAATTAATGAGCGAAATATTATAGTCGGAATTTTAATTAGATCTGATTTACTTTCTTGAGGGGAGCATGTTCTTACAGATGATTCCAAATAAAAGGATTCAAGATTAGACCGGACGGTTTTTCTAAATCCTTACTTCTAGGATCCCACTCCTGGTGGGCTCTCCTTGTTTGTGAAAAAAAAAGACATTTAAACTCAAAGTAGAAGTGGGATAATCGAATAGAAAAAAAAGAAAGAAAATCAAAGTTCGTGGAGTTCGTCATAAAACGCTTGTTACTTGTGCCTCCCCATGGCACGAAAAAGTGAACATTTCTGGGGGCGACTTAATTAATGTTTTATCGCTATTATTATAAAGGATAAAAACCTTCGGGCAAATATTGTGATTGATTTTTTCTTCTCCTCTTGTCGGTTGTTTAATATTAAAGTAAAACTGATTGCCGTGAGATACAAGGCTTATGGAGATTTACACATTTGAGGGTTATGACCTTTATCATCCTCTCTGCTGTTGAAAGACTTCATTGTTTTTAGAAAAAAAAAATAAATTGAACCTTTTGCTAATAGACGCGGCCAGGCTTGAAGAGTCATGCCATGTTTCTGTGTATGCACGAGTTGCTTGGCGCAATATCTGTGGAACATTTCCACCGGCGTCCAAGAGATTAAATCCTTTTTGAAATCTCGTCGACCTTCTGTCTAACCTTCCTTTATGAACAAAAAAGAAAAAAAACGTATCTTTTGAAAAGAAAAAAAAATTCTTTAACATTTTTAAAACACGCTTTTATTAAAATGCACTAAAAAGTGAAAAATAAATTTTTTGACACACACAACGATTTTCTTACAATTAATCATGTCTACAAAAATAAAAATGTGGGCGCTAAACATGGAAAAAAGCACTACAAAAAAAGAAATATACATATTTTTTTATTTCTTGTAGCATTTCCTTTCATGTTTGGCGCCCATGTTTTTATTTTTGTAGACATGATCAATTGTAGGAAAATCCTGGTTTTCCTCAAAAAATTTATTTTTCACTTTTTAGTGCATTTTATTGAAAGCGTTTTAATTTTTTGTTTCTATTTTTCTATTTTATACTTAGTTTTGACAGAAATTGTAACCGATTTGTGATTGTAGCTAACGAAATTGATATACTGTCGAGCCAAAGAAGGTTTGAAAAATCCGAGGAGTTATTTACTGAGTCAAAGAAGTTGTGAAAAATCCGAAGAGTTTCAAACAAATCCTGGGATACTGGGAGAGGTCACTCTAGGGTCACTAAAGGTCAGTACTGACCTACTGATCATGTAAGGTTGTACTGTCACCGGGATTGAATAACCATGCAAAATTTCAAGTCCGTCGGACGAAGGGAACAGGTAAAAAATTGAGTCACAAGATTTGACCCAAACAGACAGACAGACAGGCAGGCAGACAGACACACAGATGCTGAAGTCAAGTTAAATAAAAGCAAGTACAAACAGCTGGGCTCTTCATGACTTCACTTATCTTTATGAGGCTTTTTGCCTTAGAGCTGAGAAGGAAATGACCTGGGTTGACTGTGAAGCCTGACTTGAGTTGTTCCATCATGAATCGTTGACCGTGGTGGAGTAATATGAACACTCACTGCTTGGCTCTCTCTCTCTCTCTCTCTCTCTCTCTCTCTCTCTCTCTCATAAAACTCAAATTCTTCTCTATTAAGTTCGATATGTGTGATCTTTGCCTCCTGCAGACTATATTACTATATTGGTTATGTGACAGTAGATTACGAAAGTGATTCCGATGCTAATAAGGGGATAAGAGAAACAACCAGCAAACCAGGCGATTCAGAACACATAGGTTTTATGAGAATCATCGTGGAACAGTTGGCTTGTCGAGTCTTACAAGGCCAGCTGAGGAGAGGAAGCTCTCTCTTTGAGATGACCAAAATACCATCCAAGCAAAGGGGAAATAGGAATCAACTTAAGGCAGAGAGAAGGGTGTTCTGAGAAGAGGTAAAGTCTTTGTAGCTGATAGAAAAATTACAGTGCCCATAAGTCTTAAAAGATTTAACTAGTTAAGCTGTTGTATACGTGAGAGAAGGTTGAATATCCTGAATATCAACAATTTTGACAGTAGTGGGAGAAACAATTACATTTACAAAATACAAAAGCAATGAAAAAATATATTGATTGGTAGAGAAGTCAGAGATAGGTAGTAATTGCTTTGGAGGTAATGGCTTAGCCAAATAGCGGGATATTAACAGAACAGGTCAGTTGATCAACGAAGAAAATGCAATCCGCCATCAAGCGTGAACAGCAGAAGTTGACAGGACGCAGTGAAAAAAGGCCAAGAAAAGTAGTAGGTTAAAGACTGCCCTTGATAAAAAGTAAGATGACGAAATGAAGTAACAAATTCAACTGAGAATTCCTGGAGAAATAGTGCTGCAAACTAACCCCATATTTTTCGAGCAAGTGATCCCATCAGTGGCACCAATTGCACCCTATATTTTGGAAAGAGTGACTATTTAGGAGTTAGAAACTGGCGGATGCCACCCTGGAACGTGCTGGCGACATTGTTTATAGCCCTCCAAAGTAACTCACCACACTGCAAATTTTGACGGACTTTCTCGCAAAAGATTATTGGGTATGGTCGCTATATTAGCTATAACTTCTGATGGGGTTGTGATATCTTCACGTTTTTGTTGAGATGAAGATTCAATAGCCATAAAGTTTTTTTTTATTATTTTACCCAAATCAAACAGTTCGTTTCAAGCTCTCTGTCTCGAAGATCAACTCACAAATAAAGTGCTTTATTTTTCTTCACCTAATCCTTCTCATTTAGGGAAAAGGGAAGTGAAGACTCAAAATTTTTTTTTTTTTTTTCACAGCTTGATCTGTAAACATATTCATTCTTTCATCTTCGGTTCGACCTTCATCTGTCAGTTCAATACGATTTTCTTCCTGCAATGAAACCGTCATAAAAGTTTCGTGCTATTATCCTCTCCATGTATTAAGTCAGGCAATCTCCAATTTTTTAGTTTCAAAAGCTTCTTTTGAAATACTTCCCTTCCAGACCAAGGCCTACATTCAGATTTTCTTAAAACTCGCAGCATTTCGTTTAAGCCCTCACCCTGGAATTCTTTCTGAATTCTTCAGAAAAAGTGATCAGCCGTGGACGTTCTGACACCAGAGTCTGGGAGTAAAAGATCATTTCCGTTTGGTTGATGCATTTCATACCACTCATCCCTATTTTGAGTCTTATTATGGGAGGACTGATTCTGCTTACATCAACGTTTTGGCTATTTAAATTTAACATTAATACAATGCAAAATTGCTTATTTGAAAAGCAACAAGTTAATCACGTGATGACAGAAATAACAGCTAAGTCATAATATCATTTCCCAAGTGACGTTTAGAATTGCTAGCCGCTCTGCAGCTCGCGTTTATGTTCGTTGAGCAATTAAGGAGATGAAAGCTTGACTGACAGCGCAAACAACGCATTGAATAAGTTCTGTAACATTGCCTGCCAGCTCCCAGGACTGCACGCAATTATAACTAATTCCACTTTTAAATCCACGAATTTGAATTGGAAATTCATTCTTGCACTGCAAAGGGCACTCATAATTTATACAAGGAACCCGCAAGGGTTCAACTCACTCCATCACCCTGGCCTGCCTCAAATGTAAATGATAGCCTTAATTAGCATTCCATTCGCGGAATGAAGCAAAAAATCAATACGACTTGGAGTATCACAGTCCCTTATCATTAATCTGGATCTCCACCCAACAAAATAGAAATATACTATTTTCTTTATTTCCACAAGATAGTAGTGAATTCCAGTTGTAAATATCTCTTGCGCTTTGGCCATGGGAGGCTGTAAGAAATGTATTTTAGACAACCTCCATTAATACACACACATACACACACACACACACACACACACACACACACACACACACACACACACACACATATATATATATATATATATATATATATATATATATATATATATATATATATATATATATATATATAAATATAAATATATATATGTATATATATATACGGTATATATACAGTATATATATATACGGTATATATACAGTATATATATATACATATATATATATATATATATATTTATATATACATATTAAATATATATATATATATATATATATATATATATATATATATATATATATATATATATATATATATATATATATATATATATATGTGTGTGTGTGTGTGTGTGTGTGTGCGTGTGTGTTTGAGAGAGAGAGAGAGAGAGAGAGAGAGAGAGAGAGAGAGAGAGAGAGAGAGAGAGAGAGAGAGAAACGTATGCAAAATAGTGCGAGGAAGCAGAGAGGTTCAGATGTCATCATCGTGGCTGTCATAAATACACACATGCCTGGTGAAAGTGACCAGTACTCTGAATGGATGGTTCATTTCTGAAAAAAAAAAGTTTACCTCCGTTTTATTTAGGCTTTTCCCTTTAAAGAATAACGGTTTGTTTGCAAGGCTTACTAACATGAATTCATTAAAGAACTACAATTGTTAACTTGAACGGCTCGTTGGTAAGATAACTTGCTGTTTACCGTTGCCTCTTTTAGTAAAAAATAGATCTGGCGTTAATGCTGATTTTATGTTTAGTTATATAATCATGCGCTCATAACATGTGACAAATATTTACTGAGTAAGAAGTGTATGAAAAAATAGCCATTTGTTGCCAGAAGTAGCAATTCCTTTAGACTCTAAACCTTAAATTTATCTGGGTGTTCTGGCCTCCATGTTTTATATCTTTAGAAATGTAGGAACAATGAAAAAATAGACATTAAGTTATGGTATATTACCCAAGTCATATAGTTTCTAAAACCGGAAGCCACTTACTTTACGGAAACTGCGAAATCATAAAAATAGTAAGGAAAAACAACTAATAGAATTCCGTTGTAAGGGTGGAAAAAACAGCGAATAAAATTCTGCTGTTAAGGTAAAGATAATTTTCTATTCCATTCTTTTCGACTATACTTAAGTTTTGAATGTCTAGAATATCGTAATATGAAGATTTCATTATAATCGCGCAGACTCCACGGGAAAAGAAATTACATTGTTGCAAACTCAAATCTAAAATGCTTTAAGCAAAAGGTTGTGTCTTAACCCTCCTGAATATAACATAGTGTGTGTGTGTGTGTGTGTGTCTGAGTGCTTTCAGGAGACTTAATCCGATGCACTAATTTTTTATCATCGTCAAAATCCTGTGCGTGTATATAAAGGTACTCCGTTTATGCATGTGCATCAAAGAATTGGGCTACAGCCTATGGAAATAAATACAAATAAGGAAAAGCCTTTATCATCCCAGACTATGCACAGAGCATGTCCACTATACTGACAAATCACCTTTATTTTGAGCGAGAACATATTCTGGTAAAACTTGCAATGGAGAATTTTCCACAGCCACCAGTAATTTTGCCACAAAGGTTCACGTCATCAGCATCACTTCCTTTGATCCCTGTCGAAATAAAATACTTCAAACAATGTTCCACTAATGAGTTTTTGGCTGTATAATGAACGATTTTTGCCTGTGATTGAGACTAAAGCAATTTTTTTTGCAGTACTTTAATGATTGCTCTAGTTTTCTCTAAATAATAATAATAATAATAATAATAATAATAATAATAATAATAATAATAATAATAATAATAATAATAATAATAATAATAAAATGAACGGTGTACTAACTTGCCGCATAAGCACTAGTTCTTTATCTCCATACCTGGACTTCTGTGCAGTCCATTAAATAGAGAAACAAGCTCTTACGAAATTGCCCTTGCGATTTTGCTCAACTGAATTAGAGTACACATCAATATAAGCAGGACACTGCTTGTGTATGCTACGTTATGTCAATTGGTTTATAATTAAGGGTAAAACCATCTGAGCAGTATAGATGTTGATATATATATGTATATATTATAATCACTCTTATACTTGATTTTATGTATGAACACCACCGGAAAGAAAAGAAACACGTCTGCAGATCCCGACCGGTGTTGCATTCATTGCTATGCAATCTTCAGAGGACTGATGCAAAGTACAAAGTGGTAGAAATTCATAAAGATTATGCTAACAGGACAGTACATACGAACATACAACCGGTTGACAACCAAGTACTTGTACCTAACAGGGTATGACCCCGCCTACAAACGCCTGTCAGGTGCAAATGCTAGCACATGCATTATGAATTTCTATCTGTTTTTCTCAATCTTTTGAAGAGCGTCTATTAGCAATATATATATATATATATATATATATATATATATATATATATATATATATATATATATATATATATATATATATATATATGTGTGTGTGTGTGTGTGTGTGTGTGTGTATGTGTGTGTGTGTGTGTGTGTGTGTGCGTGTGTGTGGTAATGATCTAGCAATTTGTTCAAAACGATTGTCTCAATGTATCGTCGCACACTAAGTAGGCAAAGACTTCAACATATGACCTTTATACCCCGACTTTTTTGTGTAATCATTTCCTGTTTCATGAAACTGCAACGTCAACAGCATTTTTTTTCTTTAGTCTTGCTGTTGTTGTTTTTCTTTTCTTTTTTTTGCTGTTAGATAAGAAAGAAAACTTACCATACTAACTCCATGCCATTCGAGAATCCCCCTAAAGAGATGAATAAAGGACGGTTCGAGAAACTAAACCCATCCCGCTGGAAATCACTCTAATTATCAAATAACTAATTAAGTCACTAAGTACATCATGATAAAAAGAATCATTATTTTTAGTATGGAGAAAACATCTTTAAACCTCTCTCTCTCTCTCTCTCTCTCTCTCTCTCTCTCTCTCTCTCTCTCTCTCTCTCTCTCTCTCTCTCTCTCTCTCAAATAGATAATTGCAAATGCCAACAGAAACCTGGATGGAAATAACAGGCAATAAGCACTCTAAACTTTTGAAGAAGCATAATGGAACTTCTACAAGTAAAGCAAAAAGTTTTCTTAGATTTTCAGTTCATCGAAAATGCAAAGTGAGTATTTGCTCTTCTGGACACCCGACAAATCATGAAAAGAGGATCAGCGACAAAGGATTTCAAATTTCTTTCTGAGTTAATGAGCCAGGAATTGCAAATGGGGCTTTGATCATTGGTGCAGATTATTCTAGCCTTTACAGCAAGTTCATTCATCTAGGAGGCCCTTAGGACTTTATGCTTTTATCAAGCCACGAAGGGAATCCGGCGCTTCATCAAAAGTTTTTCATACAAGCGACTTCCAGCATCCTATTATTTCGGAGATTTCTGTCGTCATCCACAAGTCCTTCATGCAACTTCAAGATGAAGTCTTTCATTTTGGCTTTCCTCGTGAAATAATATTTTTGATATGTTTATGAAATATATATATATATATATATATATATATATATATATATATATATATATATATATATATATATATATATATATATATATTACATATATCACACATTACCACAGGTGAAAAATAAGAGACGGGGTGTAGGTCCTGACCGGTTTCGATTTTATTTCCAAGCCATTGACGAAGGACTGATACAGAGTACAAGAAGTCACAAATATATATACTACAGGAACAGTACTGACGAACATACACAACCGTTAGAGACTACATATCCACCCACGGGCCGGTGTCGAGGTAGGAGTGGCCTTCAAAACTCATTTGGCTAAAAATCACAATATACTCTTAGGGGACAATTATGATAAACATACCGACCATAGGCGACCTCAGATCCACACCCAACAGGTGCCAGGGAGGCGGAGCTTGGAAACTCATCAGCACTACTGTACTGCCCCTGTACTGTGTCTACAAATATGATAATACTATATATTCATACAGCTCTACTGCCTGCCTTAAAATTTAAACAATTTACAAATTTCTTTTGATATTAAAGGATCAAGTTTATACATCCCTTGACTGATATTCATATTAAGGTTGTAACTTTCTTTTATAAAGCTAGATTCAATGATATTCCTTTATAAAATAAAGTTACAACCATAATATGAATATCAGTCAAAGGATATATAACCTTGATCCTTTAATATCAAAAGAAATTTGTAAATTGTTTAAATTTTAAGGCAGGCAGTAGAAATGTATGAATATAGTATTATCATATTTGTAGACACAGTATAGGGGCAGTAGTGCTAATGAGTTTCAGCCTCCAGTGGAGGGCGGGGATCGACGGAAGCCCTTTTCTTTGAAAGGCGACACGAACTCAATTTCCTTCTGGTGACCTTGTCAACGAATGCCCAAAAATCTTGCAGAATAGGAACATAGCGACTTAAGCAACTGGTTGAATTTACTTAATACTGTAAGCTGGCATCG
>JANJGK010002718.1:5000-15000 GCA_039081455.1 Macrobrachium rosenbergii | reverse complement strand
CTCATTTATTTCGAGAGAGAGAGAGAGAGAGAGAGAGAGAGAGAGAGAGAGAGAGAGAGAGAGAGAGAGAGAGAGAGAGAGAGAGAGAGAATCACATTTCAATTAGAAGACAGGTAGACACTGTAAAAGAGAGAAACGCACTCAACGAAAAGGAGATAATGTTCTTAAATCATTTATTTTCAGGAAATGAAATCGGGGAGAACCTTGTTGTAGCAAATGAATCTTTAGCAAAATATGATTATTAAGCCTCATAACCGATGCTATTAAGTGCTTTGCTTATATTGTTTATTATTCCTGGGATTCTCGGTCAGGCAAGGCAAGGGATTCCAGGAGCTGGAAGCTTCCAGCAAAAATAGGACTGAAGGAAGTGAATGGCGAAGCCCCCCAACCCCCACTCTAAAGGGTTTCAGAGAAGATTTGGTCAAACTCTCCTCAGGAACAGTGTTTGTTCGAGAAGCCTCGTCAAAGGAAAAGGTGTTTGCCCCACCTGGTCTCCAGGATTAGGAGACTTGAGGTGAGGACTGGAGAACGTGGAGAAGGATGTTTTTCGAATAGGATAGATTTTTTTTATCTTGTTAATATACACTTGCTTGAACTGCAAATTTCTTTCCATTTTTTCAATACTAATTTTTGCTTAACTGAGTGTCTCGCTGTCTATTGCAAACGGAAATGATTACTAAGGCCTTAAAGCTTTGTGCCCAATATGAACTAGAATCTTTTATGACTAATGACTGGTGTTATCATGTCAGACACCACCAAACAATAAAAAATATGCATAAGTGTGTGGGGATCCCAGCACACGGCGTATATACTCCAGCTACCCTAATCGAAAATGCCAGTACGGGAATAATTGTTCTTTCACCAATTCTAGCCAATATCTCTATGGAATGGTTTGAAAAGGAAGACGTGGGCAAAGTAAATAAAGGGAACTTAAATATCGTAAAATTGGTAAGATACGTGGATGACATCTTGATTATTTTCAAGGGAGAAAGAGAAGATCTACACAAGTTCTTAGAAAACATAAATAAACTAAATGAACACATCAAGTTCACAATAGAAAAAGAGGAGGAGGGAGAAATTCCTTTCTTGGATGTCCTGGTTAAGAGGGAAGGGGAAAATTTAAAATTCAAGGTATATAGGAAGAAGACACACACCAATTCATACATACATGGGTTCTCCAGTCATAGGAAAGAAATAAAAATAGGAGTAAGCCATCAGGGCTTATAGGATTTGCAGTCCCGAATTTTTAAACGAAGAGCTGGATTACCTGAGGGAGAGTTTTAGGAGATTAGGCTACCCTAAGTATTGGTGGGAGCGGGCACACACCAAAGCAAGGAAAATCTATTTTGGGGAGAGGGAAAGGATAGAAAAGGAACATTTGGTAGGGAAGAAAATAATAACAGTCCCGGACAACAACTCTATTGCACCCATCAACAGAGAGCTAGATCATTTCAAATTGATAGGCAGCTACAAAAACACAATTAGGAATAAAATAGTTAGAAACAAAAAGTCGGTAGAGGGGGAAGAGATTAGAGGGGGGTATATATGGCAGCGTGTCTAGACTGTGAAGAAGGGTACTATGGCGAAACTGGCAAATCATGTAAAGAGCGAAGCAAACAACATCTGCAGAACATAAGGCATTATAATCAGACGTCGGCAGTTGCCAAACACTGCTGGAAAAAGGATCATAAAATAAACTGGGAAAATATGAGTTTTCTGAACAGGAACACCAACAAAACATCTAGACTGGTTGTAGAGAACGCCTTCATAACTTGCGCCAACAACACAATGGCAGGGAACACCGGAAACGGCTTTGAAGACAGCATATCTAGAAGAATCGTATACTCCACAGTAGCAAGGAAACGAAGGAAAAACGCAAGAGAACGCACGGAAAATGGACACCTGGAAGAAGAAGGGAGCAGAGAAAGACCAAGATCACGAGGGGGTGGGGGTCACACAGGAGGAGCCAGGCGATTATAGAATTAAAAGTACCCAACACACAGATATAAATACAGCTGGACTACGCGTCTGCTCATTGTACCGATACTTGATAATGTGGGCTGTTTGTCCAAGAAAGCTTGTAACTTTTTCTGAATAAATACTCCATTAGATACCATCCAGTTTGAATGAGGTCCTTCTAGTAAATCTACTAATGCACAGAACAATTGTGTATGTGATAAAAAAAAAAAAATATATATATATATATATATATATATATATATACACACACACAATACGAGTCAATCAAGCTATAAAACGTTTTACAAAAGATGGGTCTTATATTCAAAGTTTGAAATGCCATAACTCCCTTGTTTTCAAGGTACTGATTTTATCAAAGGTAATCCTTAGTTTCTGTAGATGACGTTGCAGAAACAAAATTGACAGAATAATAAATTTTCATTTGCAACATAGGCTGGGTGGGTGGGGAGCAACATTCCAAACTGGAAGAGGTGAAAGTTTTTCAACTCTGCTTGACTTTTGAACCAGTCTTCGGCATTTTTCTGCCAGAGATAAAACTGAAGTTCTTTCGAGATACGCGACAATATCGTGAAGATGAAAAATGTGAATAATAAACGCTTTATGATGAACTGAAGCAAAACCTCTTGTAACTATATACTAGTGAATGTTAAGTGAAGATGCGTGAAAAACGATGAAAAATGAATGGTTCCAGAGTGAATGAAAGATTTTTTTCAATATATTAAATATTTCCTTTATGGCCGTTTACGGGTTTGTTAAGTTTTCCAGTAAATCAGTAGAGAAAAAGAGAAAATTAATGGAAACCTCCAAATAATAATACTAATAACTATAAAAGCAAACAAGACGGACAGAATCAATAAAAAACTATGATTCTGTGAAAGGTTAAAATGAATGAATAAAAAGCTACACAGAAAAAACAGTGGAAAATTAAAATGCTTAACAATAAACAGGATAAAAACCCAGTGTTGTTTTAAGAAAAAAGCATACCTTAAAAAATGTATGATTCATAAAAAATAAAAATAAAAACAAAAATAATAATGTTTTAACACTCACCAAGCCGATGCGAGGTAGAGATCCTGAAAATAAACAAAAAGAATATTAATATTATTCATGGTAAACATTTGTAATAATAATCATACTACCATAAACTCTGGCCATTGTTATTAATGTCGGCCATTGAGTTTCCGTAATCGTTCTCTCTCTCTGTCCTCTGTCTGTCTGTCTGTCTCTATCTCCCTCGTCTGTAACGGCAATTTACGTTCCAGTGCAAAGCAGTTGACTGCAGCCAAGTGAGTATGCTTCAGCTGCAATATTATGCGGCGTGTCCAGGGATCCCAATGCCAGATATTCAGATGAATCTGGTATTTCAGCGTCAGTGCTCAAGATAAAACTATATTACGGTATTTCAGCGTCAGTGCTCAAGATAAAACTATATTACAGGAACTGAACTACATGCACCAAAAATATGTAGAAGATGAAAAGACCCTCAGAAAAATAATAAATGAAAATGTAACTCCTACTGCAGATGACAAAAGTAATCTGATAATGTACTGTAAAAATATGAAAACAAGCCAGTTATTGCTTAAGATCAACTAAGCAGCCCCAGAAACGTCTTGAAAGAGAAGAAGTGTCATCTACGAATTTACATGCCCGGTGGGAAAATGCCACCACTCTTATATCGTGATGACCACTACCAAACTCTCTAAGCGTCTCTCCTGTCACCTCCAATAAGGGGCTTTTTTTCTATTACTAAGAGCAAAAACATCAAAGAAGGCCCGAAAGAGAAGAACTTGTAGAGGGCGCCAAATTCATAGATCAGGCAACGGACCGCCGACGCCTACGGCTTCTCGAGGCACTCCGTATTTTAGAAAAAAAGCCAAACATCAACACGGTGAAGGAAATCGAATTTCTCTCTACCCTCATAAGGAGAAATTTAAGAAACCAGCCGACGCCAGACACCGACGAGAGAGAGAGAGAGAGAGAGAGAGAGAGAGAGAGCCAGCACCGAACACAGGAGGCAGATTACCTGAACGACCTATAATCCCGGCTAATAGTCACTCCCAAATTCCAACAGTGATTACACCGAGAAGATCTCAACGCCTCCGGGACCGACTTCGTCACCAACCCGTGAACGACTAAAACGCAGCTGAATAACCGACCCGGCAACTGTACACCCACCGCCCCATCCCCGCTTGAATTATATACCCTTGTAACCTGCATGCCATTTCATTCACTCTTTGAAAATAAACGCCAGAGCGCGTTTGAAACGTCAGAGGAAATAAACCTAAGAAAACAGAAATCTTTGTATGTCCTTTGGGAAACCTGATTTACCAGCTACATGCTGTTGAAAAAAAAGGTAATAAATTAAATGCCGTGAAAACAGCTATTATTTTTAATACAACTGCCCTCAGAGAAGGTCTGATCCCTAATAATAATAATAATAATAATAATAATAATAATAATAATAATAATAATAATAATAATAATAATAATAATAATGACATTGTTATGAAACAAGGGATCCGTTAGAATAATAATTTTCATACGTGATAAAAAGCAAAAGAGAAGATAATTTCAAAAGTAAGTCTAATTTAAAGTTTGCAGGTGAATCTTTATTTTCACGTTAAAATTTGAATCTGCCTCCATTTTGGTCAATGAAACTATCTTCAAACGTCGATCTAGAAAGTTTTAGGACCAATGAAACTGAAGAATGAATAAGATGAAAATATAAGATCATTCATATTTATCAAGAAATAAAGAGAATAAAAATTTACCTTAGGGACTGACGCCGATGGATTCCCAAATTCAATTTGGATACAGAAATTTAAAGAGGATCTCGAGATACGATTCATAATATATACATCATCTCACAAACTTTCTTCAGCATAAATTGAAATCAGAAGCACGTCGCTCAGCCACGCAGAAAATATACCATAGAAAACAAAACTCTTTGAATGAAGTCTTTGAGCAGCGAGGGAAAATGTGTTTGTTCAGTCGAGTGAAAAGCGGAAAAGGAAAAACGAAAGAAAGTGGAGAGCGAGAGGTTCTTTTCCCGTTCGGTCTCTCACCTCTTTTTAAGGGTCATTTTCCCCTCCTGTGTCGCTGGTTACCTTTACGGGCAGCTGATCCCTTAATCTCAAAGACCAGGTATGGCCAACACTGTTACAGTATTTCTCGACCAAAGGACAACGATTTCCACACACACGCGCGCGCGCACGCACACACACACACACACACACACAGAGAGATAGAGAGAGAGAGAGAGAGAGAGAGAGAGGGGGGGGGTGTTTGCCAACGGCAGCCCTTGATGGGACATGAAAAAACAGTCACACTTTCAGAGAGGAATCTGGATTGAGTTCCATGAATATTGCATGAGAGGTGTCCTACGAATCACCTCCAGGCATCCTGCATGACACAGGCGTATATAAGCACTTCTGTGAATCCTTCTCTTAGGGAAACTGCTAATCCCCTCAATGGATCCTACATGACACTGACTAAGCACGCTCATAAATCCTGAATTACGAAGGTTGATCACTTCCAGGAATCCTGCATGAGTAGGACTAATTACGAGTGCTACTGTGAATCCTGTTCTACAACGTCAATGACTTGCATGAATAATTATAAGAATAATTGTTCCCACGAATCCTGAGTTAGAATGAATTATCATCTCTGTGAATCCTGCATCAGAATGGTACACTACCTCCATGAAATCGCCAGAAGTGAGACTAATCCCACCGTGAATCCTGTATTAGCATAACTAATCATCTAAGTTCATGCATTGCAATAACTAATTACCTCAATGAACTCTGCATTATGCAGGTTAATCCTTTCTATGAATCCTGCACTGGTAGGATTAACCATTCATGTGGATCCTGCATTAGAATCTTCTATCACGAATCACAAAGGTTAATTAACAAATCCTGTATTCGGATACTAGTCCTATCCTTGAATCCTGCATTAGAAGGATTGATCACGTCCATGAATCCTGCAATATAATTACTGAATGACTCCCATGAGTCCTGCTCCAAGAAAGACTAATCACCCATAAAAAATCAATCCCTAAGTGACAAGGATACTAATTACCACCTCCATGAAGAGCTCAATCAGAAAGGCCCTGGCAATCACTTCCACGAATCTTGCTTCAGAAAACTGCTAAAAATCACTTAGACGAAACCTAACTAGGAAACTCCTTCTAATAGCTTCTATGATTCCTTTACTAGGAAACTACTCCTAAGAATGATAAGAATCTTGAAAAAAGGTCCTTCTAATCGCCTCCATGAATCCTACTTTAGAAAGACCTAGGATTCACTTCCATAAATCCTGCATTAGTAAGACTAATCGCCCTATGGCACCTTATAACACATAATCAACATGGATGTCAGGCCAACCAACATAAGAGGTAAATAAGAGTGGAAGTCCTTCAGGGAAACACTTGAATTTAGCCTCTAAAGTACGAAGTCCATTGTATCAAAACGGCTGTTTGTTTATTTGTTTGTTTTTTTCCTACTGATTCTCTTTGGGATAAAAACAGCAATAATTAAAATTAATTAAAAGTTACTTAAATTCTGGTCCTCGATAAAAGGAAACGTGAAAACTTGCTCATAAAAAGCACCTCTGGTCATTCTAATTAGGCCGAGAGTTTTTTAACATTTTTTTCGCGAAAGGCAAATTGGAGTTCAAATAAAAAAAAAAAAAAGTGTTCATTAGGATACTTTAGAACGAATTTCTCTTTTTGTTTCTCCTTTAAAAATTTATCAGACGTATCAAAGTTTATTCGCAAAAATGAATTAAAGAAATTAGGTAACTGAGTCGCATATAAAAAAAAAATCATCATTGCTGGAGGTATCTCGGGAATAAATCGTTCTATCGGTTACTGTCACATTATTGCATAAAAAACTCACAAGGCAGTGTTAGTGTTTTTAAGTTCCAGCCAAGTCAACACAAATGAACGTAAGAGAACATGTCTGTAAATCTCTGCCAGTTTACTTTTACATTCCCGCACAGAAACACGTCTTCGCGTGCCCGTGCAAACACAAACTTTATATATATATATATATATATATATATATATGTCTAATCCATAGCTTTTTTAGGTCGCTGAGATGAATAATGACACTCCCGGTGCCCTTTAAGTCCAATTTCAACCATGATAGGAATGGGGGGGGGGGGGTGAGAAGGGGTGAAAAATGAAATGTCAAAAATGAGCGAGATTAGAGTCGAATCCATAGTTTTCGTCGCTGAGGTGAATAATGACATTCCCAACGTCACTGAAGTCCAAGTTTAGTGGAACAGAAGGAATAGAAGTCTGTATAACCTTCTGAAAATTTTTGGAAACGAATATCACTCAGTGACGGCAGAGCCTTCTAGAAATTTGTAAAATTAAAAAGAAGTCTGCATTTAATGGAAGCTGACTCGCCAAGTCTTCCAGTTTATGATTTTCAGTGAATGTGACAGTTTCGTTTCTCTCTTTTAGATGATTGCTCAAGGGTGGGTTCACCCACGAATTTATTTATCCTTGCTCCTGATGGTGAAACTCAAAATGTCGTTTACGGTCGTTTTGTGTTAAAAGTAATAGTGAATTTGTGAAAGATTTTACTTTAAAATTTGTATACTTTATTTATGTTTTTAAAAACCTTTATATAAAAATTCTCTGATATTACACTACTGATAGATCTGATTCCTTTTCTTGTCCAACAGAAGGCTGGGATATATCAATATCCGGGTGTGCTCTAAGTTTTGGGTGTGTTCTATGCTCTGGGTGTGTTCTATGGTCTGGGTGAATGATTTTGGAGTTTTTACCGCTTATATGCATAAGTGTATGTATATATAAGCATGTATATGTATATATGTATACATACATACATAAATGCATATATATATATATATATATATATATACATATATATATACATATATATATATATATATATACATACACACACATATATATATATATAATATATATATATATATATATATATATATTAATGGACAATTTCAATAACTTGTTTTTGAAAATTGTGGTTATTGGGTAAATACGAAAGCTAGCAAACATATGAAGTTTGGGAACATCATAAGAAGGCACGGGAGGAGAGAATTTCTGGTCAAGAACCAAGTGGATGATTTTGGAGATTAGTTTGGTTGGGAAGCAATGATTGTTAAAGTACTGGATTAAAAACAAGATTGCTCACAATACTTCTTCTAACTTGACAACCAACTGGGCCCCTTTTTCAACAAGTTTCATCTTCAACTTCTTCTTAAGGTTTTATCCCGACGTGATGCTATTGTAGTTCTGAGGTCAGACATGGGGAGAGGCCTTGTGATCCTTGATAAGGAGCATTATATCAACAAAATGCATAAATGAATAAATAAACAGATACAAAAGCAATTAAATAAGTTAATAAAAATAGATAAATTGATAAAATAAACAGATAAATAAATAATCTAAGTAATAAAAAAATTAATAATTCAGTATATAAATGAACAAATTAATTTCCGAATCCATCAAAAAAAAAAGCTTCGAATTTCAAGAAATGGCGAAGGGCCGACCTCCCCCGGGAGAGAGAGAGAGAGAGAGAGAGAGAGAGAGAGATTGATTTAACTTCCTTAATGACGTTTGTCGAAAGAAGTTTCCTCCACTCTCGCAGATGATGAAGTATCCGTCTTTGCTAATTGAATATCGGCATTAAATTTTGTCTTCGCGGAAAGGGGGAGGGGGGAGGGACAGAACGAATGACAGAGAGAGAGAGAGAGAGAGAGAGAGAGAGAGAGATAAAAATTAACTTGAATACATGCATACTTACAGATGGCAAAACTATATACATAATGCATAAGCACCTACAAGTATACACCATTCAGGAAAACTATCACTCAGAGCACGTTAATTACTTTCACATTCCCTGAATGAACTTCCAACGTACTATAAGAGTTGAAACCTTGATTATTTAAAAAAAAAAATAGAAAAGGAGGATTTCAATTTGAAAGTGAAAAAATCGTATTAATGTTCAGAGGTGCTCCATGAAATCCTACAAGCTCCACTAAGAACGCGTATATGCAGACTGAAATCAAAGTGAAGGCCATTCTTGGCGGTCAAAGGTTAAATAGGAGTCTGCCACCTCAGGGGCATTCATTGTCTTCTACAAAAAAAGAAAAAAAATAGTGCCTTTGATGCATTGTAACTTCAAGGCCAAAAGTACGTTTTACGCAGATAATATTCCCAAGCAAATGTGGAATTCTAGACAATGCTGCATTCAGTGAAAAATGAACAACTTTTTTAATTACTTTCAGAAGGACCTGAATCAACATTTTTTAAAATCCTGGATCCTAAAGGACTCGGGAACTATTTTCCAAACTCACAGTAAAGTTTTAATAAACGTGAGACGCTTTATTTGAATGCTATTCGTCAGGGGCAACAGGTGTCTGTCCTCTCTAGAATTTGATTTGCTCTTTATAAATACTTCATTGTCGTCTGAGGGTTCTCAAGTGAGAGTTAGATAACATTTATTGCCAAAAATGCACGTTCTTATACTTACAATACAAGAGAGAGAGAGAGAGAGAGAGAGAGAGAGAGAGAGAGAGTATAGATGATTTCTATCCGTGTATTTTTAGTCATGTTTTCGGATAAAAAAATCCTAGACAACCTCACCTTGGAAGAAAGGTTTTGAAAAGAGGGAGTCCTTTATATGGAATCCGTGAAAAGACCTCAGTGCTTTAAGTTGTGTTTAAGGCAATTAGTAACGCCATCTAAACGTACCTAAACAACCTATTAACAATTACCAGTCTTACTCGTCTTACTTCTCTCTCTCTCACTCTCTCCCAACAAAAGTGAATATAAACTCATGTCAAATCACAACCTCATCACGCACAACATACACAAATGTTTATGTATATTTTTTCTTCTATGAAATTCCTTGTTACCAGAGGAAATATCTTTTTGATCTAGTTTAGTTTCCTCAGCTGAGAATTCAAAGTTTAACTGATCACATTATGTCTTGATTGCAATAGGATTGGTTGTTTGTATGTA
>JANJGK010002716.1:0-114095 GCA_039081455.1 Macrobrachium rosenbergii | reverse complement strand
TGTGTGTGTGTCAGTGGTTGCTTGTGTATGGATGTATCTGTGTTCTATGTGAATCTGTTGTGGTTTTTGGGGGGAGGGGCGGGTTAGTGCCGTCAGTGCACCTCACGCGTTGCACTGTAGGCATTGCTTAAGGTTCTTTGCAGCGTGCCTTAGGCCCCTAGCTATAACCCTTTAATTCCTTTTACTGTACCTCCTCTCTTATTCTCTTTCTTCATCTTACTTTCCAACTGCGAGGATTTCCTCCTGTTACACCTTGCAAACCTTTTACTGTCATTTTCCATTTCAGAGCTGAATGGCCTCATAGGTCCCAGTGTTTGGCCTTTGGCCTAAATTCTATGTTCAACTACGTGAATCTGATGTGTGTATTGAAATCATACACATGTAAATGTGTATGTGTACATAAAATGGTGTATATAGGTCTGTGTGTGTAAAAAACAAATGAATATTTCAGTACATACAGAAAAACGTATATGCATTAGAGAATGGTATTCAGAATGCATCCCTAGTCTTGTTGGCCCGTCAAATACCCGCATTTCTTGACAGGAAAATGATCCTTTCGTATAATTCATTATTTAATTGAAGGTGATAATTAGCACTAAGAAATGTCCTTCTGCTTCCACCAACCAGCCAATGGTGGAGAACCTTACAAGCTTGCTAGCCAGGGGAACAAGGCTTCCTTCAGCCAATGAGGAGAGCCAATAGAATAGTCAGCCATGTTGGAGGTGCTGCTGATTGGTCAAGAGCAAATTTTCGCCAGGTGAGGGATGGATAGTTCAGTCTTGAAGAGGCCTTTGTGGTGTTGTAAGGTGTGTTTTGGGGGGCCAATTTGTACGAATTTTAGAGTTAGTGAAGGTCACATTTCTCGATGAATTGGCTTGTTGACCTGTGCCCATCTCTGACAAGATCTTGTAAGTAGGCGTTCCTTTTCGTGTGGTTTCAGTCTAGGAATGTTATGTCAACATCCAATTTGTACCAGCTTTTGTAGCCGGAAGACGTCATATTTCTCGATATATTGGCCTCTTTGCACTTGAGAAATGGGCAAAACTGGCTTACTAGGTCCTCTCTCTGACAATATCTTGTAGGTGGGTGTTTTTCTTCGTGTTTACAATTGAGGAATATATACATTCTCAGGCGTATCATTGTTGAATGAACAAATGTTCTGGTAATTAGGGAGTGGTTTTAGCTGGTGATTGAGAATATTCGTTAGAGAAACGTGGTTGAAACTTGGTAAAAATAATCAAGAAATTGTCAACATCCAGTGCTGCTTGATCTTGCATCATTGTAGGTTGAAGAAATGATCTGAGGGACCAGGAAGTGGTTTTACCTGGTGAATGAAAACGTTTCCAAGTGAAACTTGGTAATAATTTATGATATTGTCTTAACAACCAATGCTGCTTGATGTTGCATCACTGCAGGACCAACAAATGATCTGGTTATCAAGTGACGGTTTCACCCGGTGAATTAAAATGTTTCCAAGTGACTTTATTAAAACTTGGTAGTGAATCATGAAATGTCTAGGACAATGCTGTCTCCCGGAAAGGTCTTGCACCTGGCACGGTCTTTTGGCTGTTAAAAGTTCTTTGGCCCATTTTGTGAGGGTAGACTCACAGAAATGATAATCATACAGAAGAACTAAGCACTCTGGTAACGTTTATTAATTCATTTTTTTTACTGGACAGTATAGAAAGGAGAGACCGTTTATTGATACATTTTTTACTGGACAGTATAGAAAGGAGATGTCGTTTATTAACAATTTTTGACTGAATATAGGAAAGTGGCTGTTAGCGCTAAACATGGCATTCTGAGCCTTTCTGGAAAACCACCTCAGAAATCTGTATTCATAAGAGGATTGGGTCACTAAACTCCCATATCTTGATTTCCGTGTGCAGTGGCGTATTCTTGCGTGGGTAGGCTACAGTATGTGCAGAGCGGTCTTGTGTTTTCTTTTCCTAGACTGGGTGTCTTTATGAAAGACAGGTCGCTGTTCGTATCCAACACTTAAATGCTGAACAAGCCTCTCGAATGAAGGTTCCAGAACGTGTTTTTTTCCTGGTGTTAATGCGTATTCATACGTAGTTTTCCCCACGTTTTAACTGTCATTAGACCTCGAGTTATACCATTACAAATACGTGCGTATTTTATCCAAAAATCTGCACAACATGTTTCTTGTTCCAGTGTGTTTTTTTCTTGATGGTAATACACATTCATGCGATGTTTTCCCCACGTTTTAACAGTATTAGACCTCGATTTATACTTTTAAAAATACGTTTCACGATTAAGGGAATGGCTTTTTCAAGGAAAAGAAAATAAACAGTTTTACCGGAACACATTTCGAATGCAACACCATTTTTTTCTGAAGCTCGTCGGGGATAATATGAACTGTTTAAAATATCAGTCTTGGCAGTTATGAAATTCCGCTGATTAGCTTAAAATGACGTTGGTAATCTGATGCTTATAAGCAGGCTGTCAATGCACCGAATTTCTGTTACAGTCCTTGTTTAGAACAAAGGCTGCTATTTGACTTTGAAGACAAAAGGAATCCGCAGTTTATCTAGAATTGAATTGAATATAGAATTTAGGCCAAAAGCCAAGCACTGGGACTAATAAGGTCATTTAGAGTTGAAACGGAAATTGACAGTTGCTAGGAATGAGTGGATAGCAAGATTGAAGAAAGAGAATATGAAAGGAGGTACAGTAAAATGAACGAAAGGGGTTGAAGCTTCAAAGCAAGACCGTTATAGTTAAGAATTCTTTCCCCACTTCCATGTAAAATTTCAGTTGCATTCATAGGTAGGCCGACACTGGGGTTAAGGCGTATCTCATGCAGTCACTCTTACGTCAACAGTTAAAAAGATTCCGAAGAGGGGGGCGGGGGTGGGGAAGGCTTTAGGCTTTGGCAATCGGAGGTAAATTGAAGAAATATTCCTCCTCCGTCTGGGATGATGTGTGATTTAATCCCTGAATCTCGTATCTTTGCTGTGATCTGAAGTTCCTGTGGTGACTGGGATATTATTATTATTTAGGAAGAATTCTCTATAGTTAGCGGCAGTCAAAAAGAATATAAGTGCAGTCTTGGAGTCTTCGTTAGTTTGTTTAGTTACCCCCTACCAATTACGTACTCGTTTTCTCCTATACGTATTTTGCTTGTGTCTTTATCAATATATCTCTTCCTGTATGTGTGTCGTAAACCTTCAAGGGAAGAGATTGAAAGAAATATCTTGACTTGTTTAGGCCATTGTGAAGTTTATGCAATGAGTAAGCAAAGAAGTACTTATTTTCCAACTGCGCATTTTGTGTCCATGATCATCACGAGAGTAAAAAATAGAGTTTGGTTTGATTAAGATGTCTCATGTATGAATGAACCCGACCGCCTTCATGTTATCCTTGAGGTTGCCTCAGGATCTACAAAAATGAATGGTGGTACCACTGAAGCTCTTATTTATCGGTTTTGGTAATGAACATGGAGTATATTTTGTCACTGCTATTGTAGTGACGTAGGCTATCTATCACGAAAATGTAGTTGAAATTTGCTGTGGATAGTTAAAAAGGAATGGCTATTGCTATGTTGATGGGTGACCAGTATATAATACTTTGATCCCCCTTGGAGGGGCCAGTACTAAACACGGCGTCCCAAGGCGCTTCTGCCATGATGGTGTAACAGGTTCACGGCCGAAAATAAAACGAACTTGTTTTTACTGCAGCCTGTCAGTCAAGACTGTTCACTTGATCGTGCTGCATTTCGCTACAGAATCCAGTGGGAATTTTAACCTATACAGACTGCGTATAAGGCCTCTTAAAATCTGGCATTCGGCGGACTTTCAGAAGTGTTAGTTTGAAGGGCGTGGGTTTATGTCGTTTCAGGAATCGTTGACGCAAAGTTAGCCAGATTTTCCAGGTTCGAAAATGGTGGTCGAACCATGAAAAACCACTGATACAAAAGACTCTTAAGCTTTGAAGTACATTCCCATTAGTTAACATATTAGGCCTAAACTTTGAAGTACACTCCCGTTAATAAACATATTAGGCCTCTCCATTTGACAGCTCCCTGTTCAGAGGAATGAAAGGGTCATTGCTCACCAGATCGCGCTGTGAAAGCGCTCCACCATCATTAGACTAATAATGCCCCGAGGTCATTGCTGCCCTCTCAAGACGCCTCCAAATAAGTTCTCAAAACATTAATAGAAGTTAAATATTCCATCTAGGATCATTCGTAAATGCAGCCTAGGTCGTTAATACGTTGCTGTTCTCTCAGTTCCCTGTAGAATGCTGGTGACGCCAGTTTCAGTAGCCATCAACCAACCAATCAGTCAATCAATTATAGAATGCTGATTTCTGCTAATCTTGGTTTCGTTGACTGAAGAGGAACCGTACTTCGAACATATTTACAGTGACAGTTATTAACTGTAGAGTGTTGCGTGAGCTTTAGTTTTTGTTAAAAATAGGCTTTATTACCTGTCACCATAACACGAAGGAAGGCGGTATGGTGACAGATAAAGACCCACGCATTTATTTGTGCCATGCACGCCGCACGCAGACTCGAAGAATTACTGTAAGGTGTGCGCCATAATGGTGGTCTAATCAACGCTATCTCAAACCTGGCATGGTGGTTCATTTTCTGCCCGAAGAAGCTTTACTATTGATTACTTTGAGTAAAATGAAAACGTAAGTTTACTTCATAAAATAATGAATGCCATGAACTGAGGACATTCAGATGCAGAACAGACATTCGGTACAAGCGTAGAGTGACTAGCAAGCTTTTTAGATTCAGTCACAGCCCCAAGCACTGCTGCCAAGGGCAAAAGACATTATTTCAGTACAATCAAAGCACATATATAGGTCTAGGAATTCACAGTTGAGGATGGTTGGCAAATACATAATCAATCATTTTGAGTAAACGCAGGCATTTTTAAGCAAGTTGAGGTCAATAGACCAAGCTGGGTCGAGATGAATGGCCTTTAGGAGGTTGTTAGATGGTTGATAAAGCGGTACGGCTTCGTAGTTACAAGCACATCCAAAAAAGCGCGAAGAATTCGAGAAGTTAAGAGGGCATTGTGGCTATTAGAATTACATATGTGTCTGGTAAAAGTGACCAGTAGATTCGCTGGTTCGAGCCCACGGTACTCCATTTCATGTGTTAAGAGAAGATATATAATGTTCCTATAAGGAGAGTTCAGTCACGGTGTGGTCTTGAAACCTGAAGTGATTTCTGGCACATTTCATATTAGCTGTATAAGTAGTTTCTATTTTTAAATGAGTGGACTGACGTTGAAAGCCTTTTTTGTCTTTAAAAGGAGTGAAACGGGGACTGAAATCTTACTGAACTGACGTTGCCAACAAATCTGTATAGTTTCTAAGTCAAAAGTAACATTAACCCTATAAGGGAGTAGTGCCGTCATTGCACCTCATATGGTGCACTGTAGGCATTACTTAAGGTTCTTTGGAACGTGCCTTTGGCCCCTAGCTGCAACCTCTTTTGTTCTTTTTACTGTACCTCCGTTCATACCTCTTTCTTTCAACTTACTCTCCTTCTCCCTTTCCTAACAATTGATTCCTAGTGCTTCAACTGCTTTGAGGTTTTCCTCCTGTTACAACTTTCAGACCTTTTACTGTCAATTTCCGTTTCAGCGCTGAATGACCTCATTGGTCCCAATGCTTGGCCTTGGGCCTAAATAGTAAATTCAATTCAGTTTAAAGGCATTGCAAGAATTAATGGCACACTGGTTGCCATCTTTCAGAATGGGCCAGTCGTGTTGAATATCAGGAACTGGTAACAGAAGAATGAATCAGTTGCACTGGGTGGTATTATAAACATTTCTGATGTTATAGTCCGACACCAGTCGTGTGCAGTTATGGAGAGAGAAATCTTGTGGGTTTTCATAGCACCAAAGCTGATATTACTTGAGGAATTAACTGGTACAATTCCTTTGCAGTTTTAGGCTTCTCCACGATTATTTTGTAACAAACCTGTTTCATAATAAGAAGTTAAGGTAGATAGATTTTTGTTTACAGACGAGGTTTCACTTCAGGGGCTGCGGACATCTCGGTCGAAGTGATTTCAATGCGTCCATTAAAGTCAGTTCGATACAACTCACGCTTTATTATTATTATTATTATTATTATTATTATTATTATTATTATTATTATTATTATTATTATCATTAGAGCGTTCAAGCCATTAGTTACTGGATAAGACAGATTAAAGGTAATTGATTTGATTATTGAAGCTAAATCCAGACAGAGAATATCCCAATCGGTTAACTCAATCTCTTAGCTGAGAATTTTAAACTGGTCCGCTTGTGCGGTGGCTAGCATCGTGGCATGCTGCTCAGACGTCGCGAGTTCGCGCCCAGGGCAAGGAAAAATTGCTGGCTCTGTATCATGGTCAGTTACTGTTATAGTGCGGGGTCTGCGGTGGGAGGTTGAAACCAACATTCTTTGGAAGCCTGGATTTTTCTGGTCAGTGGTCCCTTTGGTGGGCTTGTTCCATGTGAATAGGCTTCATGTAATGAAATAATAATAATAAGAAGAAATGTCTCTCAATAAAGGGAAATCAGTCACGGGGGTTGTTCTTGTAAATGCAGTTTTGAGATAATGAGTGTTAGTGAGACCTCCTTCATCCCTGGAGTCAACACTGTCTGTCCGCAGTCGGCTTTGAGGAACTGTTTGGCTAAGCATGTTGCTTTAGTGTCTTGTTTTTTCTTTTGTGACTTAGTATCGAGAAATCAAATCAATAAATTTATTACACTCTTAGAGATTTAAAA
Source organism: Macrobrachium rosenbergii (assembly GCA_039081455.1). Classification (NCBI taxonomy): domain Eukaryota; kingdom Metazoa; phylum Arthropoda; class Malacostraca; order Decapoda; family Palaemonidae; genus Macrobrachium; species Macrobrachium rosenbergii. Next base: position 107,334 of record JANJGK010002716.1, on the reverse strand, counting down.
TTTCGAAATCAAACAGCATGTTAAGGTAGTTATTGCGTAGGAATGACGAAAGTATTAAGAGCAATGCGAATGGATAATTAACAGGTAATTATGAGAGTTGCAAAACGAACTAGATAACATCTGAAATGTGTAAACTTCGATTAAGCTGAAAGAGATAACAGCTGAATACGTGCCGATAAATATAACGCAAATACGACAGTTTCTGTGATAGAACTCGTCAATGTCTGAAGAAATCAATCTTAGTGTTTAAATTATCTGAGTAGTAACGAACTGAATTGTATCCAACGGGTTTTAATGGATGTGCTGAAACGACTTTTGTTTGTACCAAAACGACGGAGGAGGAGGGGGAGGAGGAGGAGGAGGAGTGGGAAACGAGCCAGGAACCACTTATCACCCTACGTCGAGGTGGAATGCTCTTCAACATTCAAGGCAGAAGGGCAGGAGTCGGCTGTTGAGCTCGGTAAGGTTTTCATTTGGTTAGGTAATCCTTCAAAGAAAAATGCTTGTTAATCTGTCGATTAATTAAAGTTCGATGCGTGTGCAAAAAGTACTTACGTTTAGTAAAATATGACCCTACTGCAGGTTTTATATATAGTTCTTATGTAAATGTATGAACCTTATGACAGGAATAGATTAATAAATTTACACAGGACTGAAGTCAAACTTTTGACCAGAATAGTCTATCTTAAATACAGAATGAGAGGGTCAGGAAGGAACATTGTTGTCAACCCATGCAGTTCCATTCAAGCTCTGGTTCAGAGTTCATACTGAATATAAGTTTGACGTCCTGTGCATATTTTATGTAGTTGTTCACCCTGTGCCTCTGATTAGTTTACAAAACCTGCCTATGAAAGTGAGGTAGGAAAAGTGCTTTCATGCAAAGTGCACTGAATAGGATATCAAGTGGTTCCTGAAGGTAATTATGTTGTTCCTCGTTTAGGTGTCCTTTCTGACAGTCGTTGCCTGATAGACCAGAGGTAGAGACACCATGTTATGACAGCATCTCATATTATTATTATTATTATTATTATTATTATTATTATTATTATTATTATTATTATTATTATTATTATTCAGAAGATGAAGAACCCTGTTCATATGGAAGCAGCCCACCAAAGGGGCCACTGACTTGAAAGTGAGGTTTCCAAAGCGTATTTAGGTGTTCACTCGAAAGAAGTAACAGAAGGTGAAGGGAAATAAAGAAAGAGGAAGAGATCAGTTATTAGAAGAACAGGGAAATCAACAGCTAAATAAATAAAAATGTCAGTAAATTATTAGAATACCATCTATATATCTGCTCTTCCTCTGTATCCATCAAATAGGCTAATGCAGGGGAGAAGCACCATATCAAATTACCTTCAACCGAACCCCCTAATTGCCCAGCAATAAAAGGTAAACTGACGAAATATTCCTCCTCCACCTGGGATGATGTGACTGAATCGACTGAATCTTGTATGGTAATTTTTCGGAAAACTCCAGCCAGCCATTTCGGAAGGTTCCAGTTAGCCATTTTTGCATGAAAAACCATTTTGGGTTTTTCATTCAAAAATGGCTAGGAAATGACAGGGCACTAAAAGAACCTGAAAATACCAACGTGATGTAACCTAGGGGTGTTTACTGGTTACAATTTTGCCGTGTTCGCTATGGAGGGGGGGGGGCGGTACTGTGGTACCTTATAAGTCGTAATTTGATGAATTATTTTTCTCTGTTATTAAGCATTTGCGAAGGTCATGTATTGTGAAGAAAGTTTTCGTTTTGATGAGTTTTATCCAAGAAAAATATAAGTTGTAATGTGTGAGGTGGCTGGAGTCTTCCGAAAAATAACCTCTTGTATCTCTGCTGTGGTTTGAAGTTCCTGTGGTAGCTGATATTAATGAGGAAGTTTTTCTTCATTCTGTGTCAGTTTAAAATGGCAACAATGTGAATGTCAGTGTCATTTGAGCTTCTAGATGATGTTAATGGTAATGAGCACTGAGGAGGTATGTTTTGCGATACGATTATAATTATTGGTGTCAAACCCTGAACATGACAAATACTGTGGAACTTTATAGTTATACGAGTAGGTGCTTCAACAGGAATGCCCAGTGCTTGTGCTGTTACGTGGAAGTCCGGTCAGGTGGAGAGAATGAGATAGTGTATACTCCACGGAAAGGTGTCCCATTTGACACTCTTGAGCCAGTCGGCTCCAAAACTGAATCTTTATTACAGTTTTACTCCATTTCTTCCTAGAATTGCTGTTCTTTTATGAGCTGGATTTATTGTACGTTGTTGGTGGGTTAAACAACTGGCTTTTAAGGGAGAAATTCTGAACGAGTGCATGAGCCTCGATTATTATTACATAAGTGGTTTTCAGTGGGAATTCTATATAGACCCTTTGGTGACTGCTTGTAGTCCTGTAGGTTCTGTCATTGTTTATGCATACCTGACCAGTCATTTTAATCATTTTTAAAGCAGGGCTTATGACTTGACAGTCAACGCTTGAAATCTATATAAATGGCCTTGAATACGAAGGAATAAGATTTACCACCAGGGATTCATTTTTAGGACTCTGATCTTCGTTAGAAAAAGAATCATTAGCTCCACACTGAATGTAGGTAACCAATCATGATTCTAAAGAGCATGAGGCCTGTCTTTGCGACAACTCACGGATCAGAGGAATGATATACAGAGTCACTGTCTGTTTGCTTCCCAAACTGGAGGCGTTCCACCAATATCTGAAGGCGCTGAGATCATTTCCTCACTCTCATTACTTCTCACCATAACTTCTCACACTTTTAATATATGTCGACGATGGTACCTCGGATATTTCGTAAGTGGAGCTTGCTTAGCACCTTGCCATTGCTTTAGCTCGTCATAGAATGCTGCCTTTCGCTGGATTTAGTTATTTGTTTACATTTTGAGTGGACAGTCACAATATGACAATGCTTCTTGCCAGCCTTATCTGTTGTCACCTGTAGGATTCTCTATCTGGCGTCATTTTAGGCATGAGGGGACACTATTATTTTTTTGAGTAATGCCTGAATGTATGTATGCAGCGTCCCTTCCATGGCCCCTAGCTGAAACCCTTTCATTCCTTTTACTATACCTCCGTTCATATTCTCTTTCTTGCGTCTTACTTTCCAACTACTCCAAACAATTGTTTCATAATGCAGCTGCAAAAGGTTCTCTTCCTGGTATGCCTTTTAAACCTTTTACTTTCAATTTCCGTTTCAGCACTGAATGACCTCATAGGTCCCAGTGATTGACCTTTGGCCTCAATTCTATATTCTTTTCTATTCTATTCTATTCTATTCTATAAACCTTATTGTATTCATGATCTGATTCTGGTATGATACTTATTGTCTGATTTGTTTGGCTCAATATATTTTATATATTGGAGAGATATTCAGCTTATGAGGCTTGCTCATTCCCATAACCTATAGATCTGTCAACATGAAGTCAGTGAAGTACTTTTATGAAGTGTCCAGTAGACAGAAAATCAACTTGTTACTGCTAGTTTCTGAGGGGTTTCTGTTGCTTCACTAAAAGGTTCCGAGAGTCTTCAAGACAGCTGTGTCTGCTCCTCCTCCTCACAATACCTTCCGGTCTCCCGTCATATTAATAGGCTAAGTGGCACCCTCATTCACTCAAGTCATTATACATCTGTCAATGAAGTTCAGTTATAGTTTTTTTTTTTTTTTGCTGAAATTGCTTCCTGAATTAGTCCTCTCTTATAACTCTACTATGCTGCCTATGCTCTGTACTTGCACTGTAAAACATGAAGGATTAAGGCCTGTTTTTTTAATATCATTTGTCTATTAGCTTCCAAATACTACATAGGTCTAATCCCTCTGCTGCGGTTTAAGGGAGATTTAAATATAACTGAAACCAGACTAATGATTAATGTGTTCCTCAGGTTCTCTGGGCGTCACGAACAACTGACCTCGTCAGAGCCGTGACAAGGCATCTTCAAGATTCGGGTTTTCTGCAACGATGGCATCGAGTGGCCACTTACTCCCTATTGGTAAGGAATGTGCAAATCCCCTTCGTTGACCTGATCAAAGAATAGGAAGCATATGGTTTACATACAGTGTAACTGTAGATATTATGAACAATAAAAAAACTGATATACTCAGTTATTTGTGCATTAGTCTAGTTCTCGGTAATGGAGTCCAGTGTATCATGATAACGAACACTGATCTGTTGCAAGAATTCTCGAAGCGCTTTGGATGGAGCTGAAGAAATAGTCTGGCATTTTAGTGTCCAATATTTCAGCCAAATGTTGGTTTACTCAAAAGATTTCTTGAAGAGAAAACAGAATCGGATATTGGATTAATCTAAAGTGGTATTGCTCTCATGTTGATGGGTCTAATTATTCACGGGAAAGAAATTATTTCAATAAATTAATTACTTGGGAACTTACAACGTTTATGTTAGTCATGCAGTTCGTAAGAATCTAACTTGTTTCAATTTTTTTGTAGCCAACAGACATTCAAAGTCACAAGTTTTTTGCCTAACAGCTGCAGTACAGTAATTATTATTGTATTATGAGCAACTGATTAAACCTTTCGATAAGTGTGACGTCATCTGACACGTTTGACAACGCTATGCTCAAAAGGCCTCCTGCATTGGAAGAATGCTGTGTTTTTTTAAAAGAGTTGGTGTTCAAGGGGCCCGTAATATTGAGCTTAGCCCTTACAAATTGATACCATGGCAATTCAGGCCTCCTTTTCTACCATATAATAAACGCTGATTTACAATCTCCCATTCAGTACTATACTGATTTTACAATATATATACAGTAGTTTGTAGTGGGATTTTTCCCATGTTGATCGTTGTCACTTACATTTCATACTAAACTACGTAAAGTCAGGAGATAGAGAGAACTACTATAATTTGATGAACTCATTAAAGGAAGGTTTAGGTTACACCATTTCTTATTCGAGTAAGTTTTGCTTTCTATATGTATCGTGATTTTTATTCGCAGGTTCATTACTGAACGTACTTCAGTGGAATGAGAAGACTTCAGAAATTCGATTAGTTTAAAACTGTTTCAATCAGGCAGAAGACGATTTATGGCGCGTGGAGTTTTTGCAAAAGACTGCAAGCCTCAAACAACAGCCAAAAATAGTGCTGCTGAGAAGAAACGGAACGAAAACATAGGCTGACATCGAATATATAGCTCTGTTTTGCAGAAGAAGACAAAGGTCAGATGCAAGTTCAGCATTTCAAGAACAGTGATGGAAAGTCACCACTGAAATCATACACAAGTGAGGAACACAGAAATCAGGGGTGCCAAGCTGTGAGTGCCAAGGCTTTGGCTGGCCGGCAACTGTAGGGGTCAAGACCTAAATGAATTGAAGTAAATCGAACGCAATGGAGGTCAAATAAAGTGTCGAAAGAGCCGTGACAAACGTTGAGTGTAAATGTGAAGCAAGTGTACCTCACGTGGTGCACTGTAAACTTCGCTAAAGGGCGTTTGCAGTGTCCCATCGGCCCTTAGCTGTATCCACGTTTTAGCCTTTTGCTCTAACTTCATTCTTAGTTCCTTTTTGACTGTCCAGCACCTCTAACTGTTACTTCTTAGTCCAACTGTTGTCTTGAACGCTGAATGGCCTGAAGTCTTCGCCCCTTCAGTGCTTTTGGCTTTACAGTCTAAATTCCATAAATCAGTCATAAATCAGTCAAGCTTGAAAACTTGCTACAAAAATTCAATGTACTGATTTTTTTTTTTTTCTTACAAAATAACGAAAGCTGCTCTGTGGACACTGACAGTGTAAAACTGTATTGAAGGCGATGTCGTGACCAAAAAAATATCAACTGGGACATATTGATATGGTCCACTTGATTTCTCAAAGGGTTAGATATAAAGCTGACAGATTCAAAATAGGCCTACTTGTGGCTCAAGGCCACGGGTAGAGATTTGCCTGCATGTTTCTTGCAAAAGATCACTGGTTAAAAGATGTTCTGAAGGGATCTTGGCTCTGTCTTGCAAGATTTCCTCGCATGAATCCGGAGAAAAGTCATTTTTGTGTTGACAAATTTGACTGCTACACAAAAAAACCTTAAAACTAAGTCTTCCTGCTGTAGTTTCGCCAGTATTAAGATTGCAGCTACCTACCCATTAAACAGCTCGGAAAACACTACCCTTATGGAATTCTTGGACCTTTACTGTAGAATCTTCAAGATATCACAGCTTAATTAGCTGCATTTTTAACGAACTGAAAGACAGGCTTATATTGTATAAAATGGCTGAACCCACCTTTAAAGTGTACAGCAGGGTATTTGTCCAGAATGACGGGACAGGACCACGTTGTTACAGGGCAGCTTTTGATGTGAAGGTCGTTTGCAGTGATTCAGAGGAAGGGTTATTCACATATTTTTCCTGAATCAGACGGGAGGGACAACTCAGGACTACAATATTTATGCCCCGTAAGGGAGGAGGGCTGTCAGTGCACCTCACGCGGTGCACTGTAGGCACTACTTAAGGTTCTATGCAGTGTCCCTTCGACCCCTACCTGCAACCCATTTCTTTCCTTTTACTGTACCTCCTTTCATACTCTCCTTCTTCCATCATACTTTCCTCAACCCTCTTTCTCCTAACACTTGTTTCATAGTACAGTACAACTGCTTTGAGGTCTTCCTCTTGTTACACCTTCCAAGCCTTTCTGCTCTCAATTTCCCTTTCAGTGCTGAATGACCTCATAGGTCCCAGTGCTTGGCCTTTGGCCTAAATTCTATATTCCTACATTTCATACAACATTTGTGGAGTGCCTGAGTTAAATCGGGACTTCATTATTATTGTAGTGCCTTGAATGGTTCAGGTAGTTTTTACTCAGGTTTTCCATTGAAGTGTTAGGAATACAACATTACTGGTTCATACTGGGGACATTTGTTTCCAAAAGACCTCCATTTTCCGTGATTTAATTAACTTCTTTCCCATTCCTTCAGGTGATCTGCGTCTAGCAAGTTCGTGAATGGGATAACTGAAGAATTTTGAAGAAAATGCCCCAGATAAGTTGCATAACACTTCAGGAAGGCAGGTCTTTGAAGCACATGAAATGTGCTTCTTTGGGAATATGTGTTATTTGGGCGGGATAGGAATGGCAGTTCAGATGGTGCCTAAGCTTCAGACTGGTACTACAGAAATTCCAAGTGATGCAATTTAAAGGTTTGTGCATAGGCCTAAGACGGAATGAAAATAGTAAGATTGAAAGTGAAACTGAAGCTTGTGGACCATCAGTCCCAAAAGCCCTGGAATATTCTTAAAGTTAATTCGTGTTGATAAAGTAACTCTGTTTACAGTACTAAAGTGAACTAGAAGATAGATCTCCTGTGTATTCATATGTTTTATATGTAAAGTCTTAACATTTTGAGGCTCCGTAAGACTAGCTTAATTTTCTATGCCATTTCCGCTGTAATTATGGGCAATTTGTAGTGTATTAGACCGAATGCGTGGTTTTCGTAAGTACCGTGAGATATGCAGGTAGTGAAAGGAGTGAAGGTTCTCTATTGGAACTAAATGAGCCAGCTAGGCGATACTTAGGTGATTTTCAAACAAATGAGAGGTAGAATCTTACCAGATTACGTGAAAAGGCTGAAATGGTTGTATAAATGTTATGGCCAGGCACAGTTAGCAATAATAATAATAATAATAATAATAATAATAATAATAATAATAATAATAATAATAATAATAATAATGATACAGATAAATGCAGGGAACTCTTTACTGTATTGTGCTAACTGAAAACTACACCAAGAAGCCCTTTTCTTTTTTAGTGAAATTTGCATTGCAATCCAATTTTAAGTCAATATTTACTGTAGCAGTGAACAGATAAAATCTAATTTCATTAAAGTGTCCTTGCTAAAAGACTTAGAAGACCCTTTCCCATCCGCCCCTTTCAGTAAAAGTGACCTAGATATCTTTGAGTTTAATAACTTGTAAGCCAAAAGACCTGGACGTGGCTTATCATTAACTTCTTCGTCATTCCTTCAGGAAGTGTCTTCTGCAACATGCAAGCAAAAATGGGACAAGTTTGAAAGGACATCTCTCGCCTTGTAATTCAAGAGGAGACTACAGTTTGAACGACTAAATTTCTACAAGAGTCTCGCCTGGGAATTCAAGAGGCGTCTACAGTTTCATTATTTACCAGATTTGTACAATGGGCCAAAATGTTAAAAAAATGGCTTTATTAATATAGATGCTGGGAAGCGTCATGTTTTTGTGTAGAGAGAGAGAGAGAGAGAGAGAGAGAGAGAGAGAGAGAGAGAGAGAGAGAGAGAAATGACAATCTTGTCTCCTTTGACTATTTTTAAAAGTAAGGTAGGGTTAAATTTTTAGGATTATGCAGTTCATTAATCGAATTCAAAATAGTGCCTGTTTACCCAAGACTGAGCCAAGACCAGCTTTGCTTCTTGTAGTTTCTGAACAGGAACTGCAGGAGTCTTTGTCACATGAGGTTCTAGTCCACTGCGATTCAGGATAGGTATATATATCGTTTACTCTCAACTTGAATTTCCTTGACAGCTATTTAGTAGCACAGTATTTCCCGTTATATAGTTTTAACCTAATTTTCTTATAAGTTTAACAGTAGTGACGTGGTACTCCAAGATTCTTCAGATTAGAGATTTTTCTACGTGAGATTCATAAATTGAGTAAGTCAAATATATTACAGGATAATTTCTGACAAGTTTAAAATTGACTCTCGGCTCAGCGTTTTTCAGGGTGCATAGATTTTTTTATATAAAATTTATCAGTTTAATATTAGTTATCAAATGTTCTGTATGTTTCAGGATGCACAGTCTTGTTTTAACTTGAATCTAAATCTGTTTGATATCTGTACAAATTTCATAAGTTTAAGATCGGTTATCAGTAAACCTCGGTTGTTTCTCTCTCTCTCTCTCTCTCTCACCTATAATTCTCATCAGTTGAATAGCATCTGTCAGGTAGTTAAGAGTGTTTCAGGCTGGATAATATTATGCGTGAATTTCATATTGGCTAAATATCAGTTAGTTGGTCGTCAAGGCTACAATTTAAATATATCGAGAAGTCAAGTCTGTTTCGGGATAGTTTTTTCATCAACTTAGTTATGATTAGCAGTACCCAGTGGTCATTGTTCATTGCACACTTGCCTGGGTACGAAGGTCACGAGAGATTAAAGGTAGGTTATGATTATTGTTTTCAGTCATTTTCCGGAAGTTCAGAACTATCAACAGCAAAAAGTTCAACAGTTGCAAACAAAAGGTTTAACTGATTTTCTGGAATATCTTCGTAGTGGTCTGTATAGTTAGGAATAGGTGTGTGGTATGAACATTTCTAGAATAGGTCATATTTTCGGCTAAAATACAAATGATTTCTGTTATTTTTCCTCAACGAGTCTTATAGACCCTTAAACTGGCTTTATCATAGTAGGGGCGTGGAATTTAGCTTCTCGTATGCTTTTTGAGAGTTCTGTCCATAGTTTGTTTCTTTAGTGATTTATATCAGACTTCCTTTAGAAAACTGGTAATAGTTCCGAGGTCTTGCTTGCGTTATTGTAATGTCATATAAGCATTGGTTCTCATACTGCTTTGAAACGTAAATTATTGAAAGGCTCTGTTTAATACAAGAGAGAGAGAGAGAGAGAGAGAGAGAGAGAGAGAGAGAGAGAGAGAGAGAGAGAGAGAGAGAGAGAAAACTCATCCCGAAGCATTGACACGTTTGCACTGTTAAGACAAGAGACACTTCAGACCTTAGTTAATTAGTTTTATCTCAGATTTGATGACAGATGAAGAACTTGTCGTTATTTTCAAGCGATTAAACAAAACTCTGTGAATTTGTACAAAGCTTGCCATGACAATAATGCTTCTTGCTTAACATGAAACATACGCCACTTGGAGGTTAATTTTGTGTAAATATTGGAGAGGACCTTATCAAGAGCATCATTCTCATGGCATCTCTGCATATTTCAAGACACTGAGGCTAGCACGGGGAGGTTCCAAATTGAAAGTGTTACACTGAGGGCACACTTTGGTTTTGTTGCCAATGCATCATAGATAAATTATTTAATAAGTGAACTCTAAATTTCAATGTTACTTTAAGGGGCATTTGCAATACTGGTAATGGTATTTTAGGTAAATGATTCAGTCATATTGAATGCATTACTCGAAGATAATTTGGTTTTTCCGAAAATATCACGGGTCAGTGAATCTGTAAATAGACTCAAATTCAAAGCATTACCTTAAATTAGATTAGGTATTAACAATGGTGTCTTAGGTAAATGAATAAGTCAGTTCGAAAGTGTCTTTGAAGGGGTGTAGTTTTATAAGGCTATATTTGCCACATGGATGAATAAGCATTCTCAGTTATGTGAAAAGTTTGTTCGACTTAATGCTAATCTTGAAAACTGGTCATTTTTTTATTTTCACTAGGACACTAAGTATTTTCCAGACATCTGACATACAAGGTAAATTCCTTCCTTTGTAGACTCATCGTAGCTATTAGGGGAGTTGCTATTTAATTGAATACTCTTTTTAACTGTTTTGCAATACAAGCAAATCACACCTCTCTCTTTCCTTGTAAGGTTCTCACGAAGGGACTGATTTTCCATGAATGTTGTAAACTGGAGTAGATAGGTTAGAGAGGTTGAACAGCAAAGTGCAGGGAACTAAAGGGAAAGCTATTTGATAATCAGGGAGTTTTGTTATACATATACTTGGCCTGAAGAATAGTTCATCAGAAATTAAATCTTAACAGAAGAGTTCTGTCAAAGCTTAGGACCCAAATCAGTTCTGAAATTGTCTGTAGTTCCATTTCAAGAAGGTCTATCTTAAATTGCTTGTGACTCTGACGTCAGTTATTTGAGAAATTCAGTTATTTCTGAGTTGTAGGTTTAGTCAATTGTAGAAGAACAAGTGCAACAGTGTCGTGACATATGGGGAATTGTAGGTTAAGGTATAATAATTTTTTAGTGTTGAATTATCACACAGATTTCCCATTGAATTTAAATTGATCAGATCAAGGTTCAGTTAATTGTTATAGTTGAAAATTTAACTGTTGTTGTTAAAAATTTAACTTTAAACTTTGATTAATGGGAAAATTATTGTCATAACCAAATTGTAGATTGTACAAAAACTTCTGTACTTCAGCTTATTGCTCAGTTCTCACCAAGTCTGAGGCTTCATTTAGCTAGAAAAAGCAATTAGTGCCTTTGTTAGTTGATAATAAAACGAAATAATTCAAGAAAATTGTGATTACCAGCATCTCCTCAGTTATGGTATATCATGCAGACATTATAATCTAGGTTAGATAAACTAAATTTGGAGACTCATAGCTATGCAGATTTTCCACACTGGCCAACGTTTGCAATAATCTGAGATAGCAAAACTATTGTGCAGTCTTATCTGTAGAAGCCGGATATAGGAACGAGATATTGTTGTAGACTGATGTAAATAACTTAGACATTGTTCTCATTTCTTCCTGTCAGCCTTCCATTCTGACTAGACTTCTATTTCTGTCAACTTGCAGTCACACATTTCGCATTCGAGGGAATTTCTTCTGTCTCCTGTTAAAGCTGTTACATAGAAGCACTCTGTACATTTACGGTACAACTTGCAAGCTGCACAATTGCACACTTTCACTTTCCATGCTGTAATAAAACCCTGACAATTTGTTGACCAATTTCTGCAGACTTTGCTTTAAAGGAATTACATTCTCTCTCTCTCTCTCTCTCTCTCTCTCTCTCTCTCTCTCTCTCTCTCTCTCTCTCTCTCTCTCTCTCTCTCTCTCTCTCTACACACACACACACACACACACACACACACACACACACACACACACACACACACTTTCTTTTGTGCCTCATCAAAGTCTTTTAAAGCATAATTTCATGCTTGAATTCACCCGTATTCACACAATGTATCTTCAAAGATGCTTTTTCCATTACACATTTCACACTTGAATTCCCCCTCATTCACACTACGTGCTTTCAAGGTACTTTTTCTATTACTTCTAGACACAGGGATTAAATACCTCACTCTTGACATTCTCACAATTATAAACTCTTCCTCTGAACATACTAAATACCTATTCTAAACGCACACTTAAAACGTTTGTGTTCACTTTTTCCATAATCACAGATATTACGATCTTAGATTAGGATATGAAATAAATAAATTTTTGGGTGTAATATTTGCTTTAGTGCCTAAATTTAAGTGAATTCTCGTGGTTTTTTGTCGTAAATTTTCAACATTTCATGTTTTTTTAATGTGATAAAGTTAGGAGGTTCATTTGACCTTAATATTTGAGAAATGAAGCCTTTCTTTAGCGCTGTGTACAAAGTGAGAACTAGAGCAGTGTCTGCAATGATTATAAATTAACTTGTAAACCTGTACGGTTTGAAGAAAATTGTGAATTTTTGCTCATTAGTAAGGGACGTAAGCTGAAGTACAGAAGTCTTCTTATATGTATAAATATATACACTGTATGAACACAAAACTGGAAAGATTGTAGAAAAAAAAATTGAAAATAAAGGACTCCTTGGGGTTAGCATTGCAATGCCCCGAAGGAGAGAGAGAGCGCGCGCCCTCAGCTGGAGGTAATGAAACCAGTCGGTTGCCAACTTTGAAGCCGACCCAAAGGGCTTAAGTTTTCTAAGCTGACAACAACTGATTGCCGAGATGGGAAGAAGTCTCGTAAACACTTCCCTTGTGCTTTTCCAGTTTTCTATGTCTCTAGGGAAGATATGTTCTACCACCCAAATGTCAAAGAATGATGTTAAGTACAGTAAGCCCAAGGTGGGCGTGGCAAGGCTATCACCAAGATAAGCCTAGGCTTATATTCATGGCTGTAGTTTAGCACTTCAGCAAATGATTGGTTAACCTGTAGTGTCTTATGAACGGGGTAACTGACCCTGTATATTTTCTTTGTCAGAATTTTGCATCAAACGAGTATGATGGCCTCCCAAAACAATCCCTAGTTCCTTTTTCTATGAATGACTTTTAAGAAAATCTACGATTTTTATACATTTTGTCAATCTGTTTTCACTAAGATTTCTTGTAAGATTTTCTCCCACGTCTTGTTACAGAATCTGAATGTTGTATTAAATCTCGTAAAAACGAGGAACATTAAGTAAAAGACTTGTGGTTATGAAGTGTATATATTTTCGAATGTATTAGCCACTGTAAGGTTGAATTTGTAGCTGTCAGAATGCTTTCCTTAGAGCTGTGTGTATAAATTCACTTGTAAATATTTGACGATAGGGCTGTTTTGATCTGTCTCCAGGGGTTCTTATATATGGAACTGGGTTATTTTTATTATGGATAACTGACTAAAATTACTTGGTACAGTGAGATGCAGAAGTGCTCTATATGGTTGACTTCATAATCTTAGATTATTTTCTCAGAAATTTCTCATTTTGGGGAAAATTTTTTTGCTCTGAATTGTCACGTTTCGCTTATAATTTAATTGTTATTAGGTTCTGTTATTTCAAATACCATTTCTTGGCCTAATTTGTGTAAATTTGGTGATGTAATGGAATAATTCTAACTTGTACAGAATTTGTCATTTTTGCTGATGCTGCATTTGATTAATTGTGTCAGAAGCTGTCATATCAAAAGTTTACATTCAAATTGTCCACAAGGTTATCTTTAAATACAGAATACCATTTATATTCTCTCAGACGTCTTAAAAGATATAGTTTCAAGACATTTTGAAAGTTAAAAGTTGTGCCGGAAGCCTTCAAGTAAGTCTATAGGAACATTTTGAAAGTTAAGTTATCCTTTCGGTCAAGTTAATGACAGAATTTTTTATTACATTTCGGACACATGCCGTCGTTCCAAAAGGGGGTACCAGCTTGGGGCTCAAACGCCTTCTCGTCTTGGGGTCTCCATTTCATTTGTGTACCTGAAATAAAGGAGGGATAAATACCACTTAGGAAACTTTGGAATTCTGTGTGAGAAACTTTACAAAGTTCATAACATCGTCAGTTAATTAGATAAAGTTGGGTGTATGTGTGTGTGTGTGTGTTAATCTTGGAGGAATGTTTGTGGAAGCCTTTGTAAAAAGGGTAGTGTGTGATAATGTGACTTTTGATATACTAGAAAGGTTGTTATAGGCCTATATCACAAAATACCTTACCATAAGGCATCCGGAGAATTTGAGGCTGTTTGAAGTAATATCCAGACTTCACCGAAAACAAAAGATGAATTTTAGAACCAAGGTTTTTCCCTATGATTTAACAGGACGAGATAACTGTCCTTATTATCAGGTTACATTTCTAATGTAAAGCTTAATGTATGTAGAAAGTAATCCCATGAACAGTCTGGTTAGGATTTAGATGTATCAGATGCTATGAAGAAGCTAGTTGTCATTTCCTTACAGAGAATGCACAAATCTTTATTGCCAGTTTCTGAAATGTTTACATCAGCTTGTAATGGTTTAATGCAGTGGCTCTCAGCATTTTTTGGCCCATGCACCTTTTCACCTTCTGCCAGAATGTCATCCCCACACCCACCCCTTTCCAAAATTGTCTGCCTCAAAAGGTGCACTCCAAATAATATGCACCAAAATACTAACACAAACACACAAGATAGAGGAGAGAAAGCCCAGCATGACCTCTTAGTAGTGCGGACCGATGCACACTGCGTTTTGTGTGGTCCTAGAGCCAGTTTGAGCCTGCCAGTCTGCGGTCACAATTCCCCCCCCCCCCGAAACTCTGAAATTCCCATTGGGGGGGGGGGGAATTCCCCCTTGGTTGAGAAGCACTGGTTTAGTGTCTTCAGGTACTGAAAGGCTTCCCCTGAAGGTTTGCAGACAGTGTTGTACTGGTTTACTGAACCTTGTGTTTGACTCAGAATTAGAGATGTATGTCTCAGATGTGAGGTGCTTAAGTATTGGTGATATACTACTGTCTGGGGCCATTTTGTTGCTGAGAGAATATGTGATTGGAGACGTTACTTGATTGCTTTGTGGACATTTTTGATGTATAACTGGTGTTGCATTTTCTTTGCTCTAGAAATGGCTTTGGCAGGCTTTACTGAATCAATGTATCTTTGAGAAGCCACTAAAATGTCAACTGATTTTACAGTTAATGTACCCTGATCTTGGGTAAGTTAAGACACTGCCAGGATGTATGCTAGAAATTTCCTTGGTTTTGCATTGGTGTCCAACTTACATTTCTAGGTGTCATTGGATTTGTGTCGAGATTTTCTGAGTGTTGATATAGTAACATCATTCAGGAAGTATGCTGATATGTAGTTTAGGATCAAATAAGTCCCTTTTTTTATGATGTTGGTGTATGGTTTAATCCAGTGTTTGTTCCTAATGCCTTGGGATTCAAAGTGTTATTTCACGAGAGTCAAGTTTTGGAATAAATGAAAGATAGAAGTTTTGCTGTTAATAGACCAGTGCTGAGAATAAGTTTGGTTAATGTTGAGAGTTGTGCTTAAGTTTTTCATATGTAGTTTAGGATCAAGTAAGTCCCTTTTTTATGATGTTGGTTTGTGGTTTAATCCAGTTTTTGTTCGTAATGCCTTTGGATTCAAAGTGTTACTCCACGAGAGTCAAGTTTTGGAGTAAATGAAAGAAAGAAGTTTTGCTGTTAATAGACCAGTGCTGAGAATAAGTTTGGTTAATGTTGAGAGTTGTGCTTAAGTTTTCCAGTTTGTAAGCAGTAAATTTTGGTGAACATGAAACCTTGATCATTTCTAGCTAGGAGTTTGCTAAGAGCTTTATTTTGGCTACAACTAAAATGTGGAATAGTTTGCCTAATGCAGATGTGGAATCTTCTGATCTCCTGATATTTAAGCGAGGAGCAAATTCGCTTCTGCTCTCTGCTGCTGACATCTCCTGAATATCATGTGTATCAGTTTTATTTTCTATTCCCTCATGTTCATTTATTCATCACATTTTCCTATAAATTGTCCCTCTTTGCAAGCTGATTTCCCTTTGGAGACCTGTCAAGTTTATATAAGTCTGTTGACTCTGTTCATAAAGGTTTCCAGGTAAAGATTTAAAGAAGAAAAGATTGTTAAAGGTACATCATGCCAAGATTTGTTATAAATTGGTATATGGCAAGAGCACAGAATGGATACTGGTGCTGGACATTTAATTAGTGCTTGTGATAAATTGGTATTTCAGTGAGTGGAGTTCAGGCTTCAGATCTGGGAATGCCTTTTTTGGTGCACGATGACAGAATCAGGACTCATCATCATTAGTATCACATGAATACATGGTATCAAGTTTAAAGCACCGGATGTGTTAGCTGGTGTTTGAAACAAGTCCAGGGTTTAGGAAGGATTCGGGAAGTCTTTGCCCCTGGTAGATTTTGCTTTAGAAAGTGTCTTGGTTCATAATAGTTTTGGTTTTCAGATAGTATGTTAGTCTGTGATGCTTTCATATTTCAGTGTCTGAAGTTTTGGTAGGTTTCTTTTGATGATTTGCTTTCAGGAAGTTTGTTGTGACACCTTTTGCTTGTAAGAAGTTCGTCCTTGTGTGATACTTTCACTTTTAGAAAGTCAATTGCTCTGTGGAATTTGTTCTGAGAAAGTCTGATTCTCCACGACAGTTTGCTTTCAGAAAGCCTGCTTCTGATAATTTTGCTTTCAGGAGGTCTCTGTTTCGTAATACCTTCGGGTTGAGAAGGTAAACTAGTTTGTGATGTTCTCTTTGGACTCATTTTATTATCTGTGACAGACTTTTATTTACACTGTCTATGTGTTGCTTTAATTTCGTGTCTGCTAGTTTGTTCTTTTGCCTTGAGGAAGTCTGTTAACTTTAATGGCTCTGCCTTCACAGAATCTGTTAACTTTAACACCAAGGCTTTAAGATGTCTTGGGTTGTGAGTTTCTACCAAAAGAAGCTGTTGTACTTTTTTTTGTTAGTGGGTCTGTTACTCTGTGATGTTTGTTGGTAGTCTGTTATTTATATTATTTGATTATTCTTGTAAGTCTTGCTAGTCTGTGTTTCATGTTCGTGATTTGGGCTGGGGGGAGGGTGGAGAAGAAAGTCTCTCAGGGAGTTTGTTTTGGCTGTAAGGTCAGTTATTTATTTTCTTATTTCTTTCCTAGAAAATCTCTTAGTTTGCTACTCACTGCGCCAAGCAATATACATTCTGGCTTGGGAGAGTCTTGATTAGAAAATCTATTAGTGTGAGAGTTGTTCTTAGGTTTCACGAGTGAGTTAGTTAAAATGCCTTATTATATCTTGTGAATTTTATGTTCAGGGAGTTTTGTCCAAAAAGTGGGTCATTCCAAAAGTTTTTTAGTTTTTGCCTGCATAGGATATCTTTTTGGGAGAAATTTTGCCTAAAATATTTGTATCTTTGTAGGAAACTTCTGCCCAAAAGTTTTAGTTTAACCTAAGAATTTTTACTAGGAAGATTTTTGCCCAGAAAATGTGGTAATGAAGTGATTTTTGTCCATTGTGTTAGTTCTTGAGTGTGTGTGTGTTTGGTAGAGGTTTTGCCTGAAATGTGTGTATCTTTGGAGGAGACTTAGTTTTACCTAAAAAGCGTTTGTTTTACCTAGGAACTTTTGATTAGGGATGTTTTTGCTCGGAAAATGTGCGAGTTGAACTTAATTTTCGTCCATTAAGCTAGTTCTTGAAAGTTTGTCTATAAAGTGTTACCAGTTTTTTTTTTTTTTTTTTTTTTTGCTTAGAAAATGTGTTAGTTTGGGTGAGGTTTTTGTGACGTGAGTCTCTTGATTCTATGGAGGTTTTTCCTTTGACCGGAAGTTATCAGATTATGATTTTTTTTTTTTTTTGGCCTGGAAAAGTTTCTGTTGGTCCTCAAGTTTCCAGTGCTCTCTTCCTTGCTCAGGAAATCTTTTTAGCAAGTTTTTTGCTGTGAAAGTTTTTGTTTATCGGCTCAAAAAAGTTCGTTAAAGCGTGGGTGAAAATTTTTAACAGAAAATGGAGTTTTTATTGCCAACAGAGTTGTCAGTTTGAGAGCTGGAGATGGGTTTGCCCAGAAAGTGGAGACTTACCTGGAAAGTTAGTTTGTGATTTCTTTACTTGACAGGGCTTATTCGTCAGTTTGCTGTCCATGAAAGTTTTCTTTTGATTTCTGTAGAGTGTGATTTTTGTTTAGAAAGTCGGTCAGATTAAGATCTTTGGCCAAAAGTGCGTCAGTTGGTGACAATTTTTTTTACCCAGAAAGTGTAGTTTTTTAAGCACAGAAGGTATGTCAGTTTTGGTGATTTTTGCCTGATAGTACTCACAAGAGAGGTTTAGTATTCTCTTAGAAATTCTGAAGATAAAGGGTGACCAATTCGCCAAGAATAAAAGAGCAATATTTAGAGTATCCCAAACCCTGACAAAATCAAATAAATTAAGTTTACTGAACCTTGTAGTTTGGTGTTAGCACTCTAAAGGCAGAGCTTAAGGTATAATGTCCAAATTAGAAGTAAATTTTCTATGAAGTTTTTACTAACTGGTTTACTTCTTTGCTTATGTAGTCCATTCGTAATGGTCCAACAGGAAAAAGCAATAGCCTACCTATTGTTCTGCAGCCCCGTACTGATGATCAATATAAAATTGCAGCTTTTAGTAACTTGTAGCCATGTTCTAGTATGTGAAACAGTAATTTTAATATATTCATGTGAATATTAAACAGCAATTTTCATATTTAGGCAATTTTTGATCATGTGGCCTTATTCTGATAAGCAAGACAAAAAATTACTTTTTATTGTCAGTATCAAAAACCAATTTTCATTTTTAGGCCATTTTTGGCCACGGGCCCTATTCGGATAAGGATAAATAAGTTATTTTTGTCAATAATTTGGTGAGCTATATATATGAAACGATTTTTCTTGATGTCCAGTCTTGTTCTGGTGGTCAGTACAAAACTGCTTTTCAAAGTCTTGTTAAGACTGAAAGCAGAAAGATTTGAGATGACAAGCTAACTTCAGAAAGCCCAAAGGATTATCATTTCTCCCTAATTAGATACTTACCTCTTAAAGAGCACGATTTCTTGCCCAAATTCCATGTTAATGTTAGGTTACTACTACCAGATTACTTGTAAATGAGCCTAATTTCTCTAATTATTTGGCAGTGGGATCATTTCTCTCTAATTAGATAATTACTTGTTAAAGAGGCTGATTTCTCTACTGAATTACCTGTCAATGAGGCTGATTTGTTCCCTAATTACCTGGCAATGGGGTGGATTCTTGCAAGGTGTATCACACACAACCTAAACTGGCCTGGTGGTCCACGTGTACGGTGAAGGTTGACGTTAGTCCGACCTCCTGTCCTGCTGGGGGAGGAAGAACTCAGGGCAGGAGGATATTAGCTTTGCACGTCTCCTCCCATTTACCTGACTCAATCACTTACATTGAATGGTGGCATTGGGCCTATAAGACGAATTGGTGGTTTGTTTTGGGTAGGGGGAGTGCCTCAAGGCACACTTGTTCCACCTGAAGGTATTTGGGTCACTTGTCTGCTTTTGGGGGGACTGTGTGTGTCTTGGTGTAATTAATTGCTTTTGTTGTAACAAAAGACTGGAGGATGACTTGTAATTTGAAGTAAAATAAAGTTAGATTTTCTTTGGTTTATTTTTGAAATTCCTGTAATTCTCTTGCTCAGAGACATCTGAGAATATAAATGAATATTCCAAATGTTGAAAATGAATCTTGTAGACGGAAATATCGCGTAAACTGAAAATAGCACCAAATTAAGCAGGTAACGTTTAGAAGTCTTGCATTAATGACGTGAGTTCGAAGTTACTTGGAGATTCAGTTCTGAATAACTGAGTGGTGTGGTGCATATCCAGTTATTAGGCTAAGCCTAGAAAATGTAACTGAAATCATTTAAAATATAGCTAAATTTTTCATTATAAAATGTAATGTAATCAAATTTATAAAAACGACGTTAAGAGAAATTGAAACTAATTGGCATAAAATGCTGTAAAAATATATAAATATTTAATATGAACGTACATTTCTCTGATTAAAAAATGCCCCTATCATTATGGAACTTTCTTATAAAATATGATTAAATGCATTGTATCATCAAACTTGCATGAAAAGGTTAGCCAGACAAAGGTATTTGAAGGAACAGTTTCTAATGATAAAAGAAATAAGTAAAAATGGATCATTTCAGTGTTAAAATTTCAGCTAAATGAGACCAATTTGAAATCAGTCATATAGAGCATTTCTGCATCGGATGGGGTGTTACAGGATCTTATATTCTGATATATTTTTGCATTATGAGGTCAAATTTGACATTAAAATGGCTATATTTATGGCTAAATTGAAGTGTCATGTTTTATTTCATGACCAGACTTCAGTTTGGCCACCAGTATTGGCATTTTGATATCAAACTTGACGTCAAAATGCTGAAATATGCCAGGGTGACAGGCTGTGTGAGACCCTTAAAATATACCAAGTTATTTTAATCAAATCCATATTGAAAAGATTGAAGTCAGTTTCATATAGAAATACTTATGAAAATGAGGTCGAATTAGCCTTATCAATTAATATTTACAAGTAAAATTATCCTCTACAGCTCTCAAAATCAAAAATTCTGTCAGGTAGGCTACTAAGTCAATGTCCGATGGCCAAAACGTTCGGGATATATTTATCTTCGTTACCGTCTTTTCCTTATTTGTTCTTCTGTTTTCTATGAGGTTTAATTATAGTAAAATACTCATTTTCTATCAAGAAGACGTGAGGGAAACTGAAAGACTCGAAATCTCAGCGAAAAGGGAAAGAAGAATGCCAAAATGTAGGTTAACATTGCGTAGAGCTATCCACGAGTCATCCATAGAGGAACTGGACTTGGGAAATATTTTGGGGGTGGGCCATATGCTTCAGGACGAAATTCTTGAGGTTAAAGTATACGGGAATTTCACGCCATGTTTCATAAGACTACAGGTCAACCAGACTTGAATTTTGCCTCGGTACGAAACCACAGCCATGATGGTTAAACGTAAGTCTATTCTTGTCTTACTGGTAACCATACCACGCCCACCTTAGGATTACGGCACGTATCATCATTCAGTGACATTTAGGGCGTCTAATAGATCTTGCCTAGCGACATAGAAAACTGGCAGGCATCTTGGAAAGCACGTGGGAAGTATAGACGGGACCTTTTCCCCATCTTGGCCAATTTTAAGCTGTCAGCTAAGAAAACTTAAGCCCTTTGGGTCGGCTTCAAAGTTGGCAACCGCTGGTTTCGTTACCTCCAGCTGAGGGCGATCTCTCCCCTTCGGGGCATTGCAATGCTGCCTCCAAGGAGTAATACAAAAATTTGAGATTTATTCATTATCACGAGTAATCTCCTCTAAATATTAACTTAAAATGTCCATGGGTTTGAATAAAAGAACGTCCGATTTAATGAGGTTTTTGTATTTCCTTTCTATATCGTATACACAAATACAATGCTTACGTCAACTATGACATCACTTGAAATGGGATACTTATACTAGAAGTACTTGGCGACATCACAAGGTATACCTTTATACTTGACGTACTTGGTCACAATTATGAAGTCACATGAAAAGGGTTCTTTGGTTACACACGAATCTACTTGGTGACGTCACAACTATGACGTCATATAAAAATGGTTGTCCCTCACCTGCTTGGTGACGTAATTATGAAGTCATCTTTTTGTACTTAGTGACGTCATGAAAAGGGTTTTTCGGTTACACTAATCTGCTTGGCGACGTCATAACTATGACGTCATATAAAAATGGATTTGTACCTCACCTGCTTGGTGACGTAACTGTCATATCTTATTTGTGCTTAGTGACGTCATATGAAAAAGGGTTAATTTTTGTTGCCTGGAGAAGTCACAATTATGACGTCAAGTGAAAAGGGGTGTTCACATCTGCTTGAACATATGAAAATGGATACCTAGGGTTACAACTATGACGTCATTAAAAGGGGGTTGCCTTCCGTTAAATAATCTTGGTGACGTCATACAAAAAGGGTCACCCTCGTATAGTTTGTCACATGAAAATGAGACAGTATTAGTGGCTTCATAAACCAGGCGACTAAATCTTTCCACCTCCAGGTATGCAGTGACGTCACAATTTCCATGGTACCCTCTTGCGTATGTTTATGACCTCATGTATGACCACTTTCTTTCAAAGGATATCTTATGACATTACGTACCTGCACGGTGACGTCACAACTATGGCGTCACCAAGGTACTTTCTCTATGCATCTTCATTTCAAATGTTTTGGTTTACCTTCCTTTTAATATCCCATTTTCTTTCATATACTTCAAAAGTTACACAAGTCTCTGAACTTTAAACGTTAAAGTTATTCATTTTCACTAGGCTAATTGAATTGTAGGCATGATGTAGACTCACACTTTCTTTCACATCCTAATTTTCCCTCTAATTTTGGGGCAGTTTGCCCTTAGTTTTGGCCATAAATTTACCATAGTGCAAATCTCTTTCTGGCCTTTTTTTTTTTTACTAGTTCTGTTTACTAAACATTGGATATCTTTCCGACCCTAACTTTATGCTGGCTCTGAATACTTAATTACGTTACCCTTCTAGTGATTTGTTTCTTTATACCTTCATGAACTTTTAGGTCGCTTTTGACAGTAGCATACTTTGTGGACCTTACATCTTTGAACCCGATATATATATTTTTTTAGCTTTATACTTATGACAAAACCCTTTACCAGTGATTTTTCACCAGTACTTATCGTGGAGTGAAACACTGACAAACCTAGATAGATGAAACAAGAGACTCGAACCGTTTCAAAATTGCATAAACCCGTCAGCTTTAAAAATGTCTTCCAAGGAGCCTTAATCAGCAAATAAAATGAACTCCTCACCTTCCAATGAACTCCCGATTAGCAAGACTCGAACCTTTCACCAGAAGAGACCCATCCCTTGTCAAAAGACAAGTTAGGAAGTTACTGATGCAAGAGGTGATTAAAAGGGTTTCACATGTAATACATGCAGGAAGAATGGGGATAAATTTACATACAGCTAAGGTCAATTTGCTGCATTCAGAAAGTGACAAGGTCATGCTACAATTACCAGGCAAACCCTACTGAAAACAGCATATGCACATCGAGGTACATAGGGTTGCGCAAAAAGACCAGGCAGGGTTAGACATATTGGTGGGCCCATCAACACCTAAAAGGTGTAATACTTCAACATTACAGGCAAAGCTTTTGTCTCGGCAACGTCCTATGAAGGAGCTTTGCTCTGCAAAAACCACCTTATTACAATACACTCTTAACAAGAGAGATATAAGCTAGTAGTTTTGTAGTGATGATTATTGTAAAACAATCCTGGCACGACATGAACTATACTCCCTCCACTGACAGAGACAGAACTGGACAAAACCCAGACACAAATTACACAGGCACAAAATAGGACAGTTGACGTTCCATACAACCTTCATTCTTAAATGTAACCTTGGCATGGAAGCCTGAAACAAGGACATAACTATGGAGTTGAGTTGAATACAGATTTTAGGCCAAAGGCCAAGCACTGGGACCTGTTATTCAGCGTCGAAACGGAAATTGAGAGTAATAGGTTCGAAAGGTGTAACAGAAAGGAAACTTTGCAATTGCACTATGAATCAACTGTTAGGAGAGGGTGGGCAGTAAGATGAAAGAAAGAGGATACGAAGAGGCATATGAAAAGAGGTATAGTGAAAGGAAGGAAGGAGGCTGCAGCTAGGGGCCGAAGACACGCTGCAAGAACCTTAATTAATGTCTACAGCAAAGTGTAGGGTAAAGGTAATCCAAGACCTAGCATTTAGGTCTTCCTGACAAGGTTATAAAGGGAAAACAAACGAGACCAATGATGAATGAAGAGGTCCAGCATCGTGTAAGGCCCTCAGTCAGGTCAACCTTCCAGCTGTGGCCGAGAACCAAGCTCTAGCAGAAGGCACAAAGTTGCAGAACAGCTTTTCAAAGCTCAAATGTCTCCAAGAGTAAGGATGATGATTCAGAGGAGGTGGGGGGGGGAAATAAATAGCCTTTTAACACAATGTGCAAAAACTGCCTTTTTAATATAAAATCAGATAACTGCTAGCTACGAACACCTCTATGACCAGATTAATCCATTAGAAAACCTTTCTTTCCTATTGCCTCCTGAAAGCATGAGCAGAGAACACCCACAAAACAACAAGGCTCATTGAATCTTTGTGTCGAGACCTGTTACGAACCGATATCACTGATGGTATACTCAGAAATGCAGATAGATGTTTAAACAAGTAAAGTCTACCCAGGACAAAGACCACTGGACAAAACGTGGTATGATATTGAGGGGTACAGTGGCTAGTGCCTACACTGCACTTGAGTTGTGTGGCACTCTAAACTGTGAGTCG
Organism: Macrobrachium rosenbergii; assembly: GCA_039081455.1. Lineage (NCBI taxonomy): Eukaryota > Metazoa > Arthropoda > Malacostraca > Decapoda > Palaemonidae > Macrobrachium > Macrobrachium rosenbergii. Next base: position 83,073 of record JANJGK010002716.1, on the reverse strand, counting down.
ACGAGAATAGGAGAGTTACAGGTCCAGCAATCTAATGACAGATGCAAACAGAAATGATTTTACTATTCAACAAAGACCAGCACTTGTTGGATAGTGGGAAGCGAGTACATTATTTCAATCATCATTAATTTCCTACATAACATTCCTGCAGAATGACCTTAAAGGCCACACTCTCCTAAGGCAAAATACTGTCCATATGTTCTAACCATTATACATTCAAGAGGACAAAATATGGAAAATAAAATCAACCATAAATGGATTCAGACAACATATCGTATATCAGCCAAATAAGAAAAGGTCCACTGGATAATAGGCGGCGTTATCTACCAACTTTGGCACGTTCCTGAACAGCAGAAAGGTAGCAAATTATGAAGCCCTGGGGTCAATGGGCTATGGAACACCCTACCTTTCATGGTCTACAGGAACAGTAACAAGACGAGATGATCAAGCAACTATTCCTAGTCACAGGAACTCTTAACCTTGCACAACTAGGATGCTTCTCTCCTTCTAAAGGGCTTGAAACAAGCTACAAAATAAACCTAGGCACCAAAAACACAGGAAACCAAAAGACTACCAAGTCATCTGAAAGGATTTGCAGTCTTCAACAGTGGGTGAAGTATTATTGACAAATTCAAAGCAAACACATAGCCGGAAAACCTGCTACTCTGACAAAAACGAAGCTATACTTGTAGACCTACAGCATACATGGATGTCCATTCTTCTGAATACAAAACGGACGTTTTAAAAATACAGATCACTTGAAAAACACAAGGAACAAGTCAGCTTCAATGTCTTACAAAGACATAAGAGAACAATGCAAATGAATTATATGGTTAGTCTAAACATATAATTTCCATAAAATGGAAACCTATAAATCAACAGCCAAGGTTTCTAATACCTGAGCAATTCCAACAGGATACTTGCAAAAGCCACCTCAGAATGCAGAAACGTTAGAGCTATGAAAAAATGAAACTGGGTGTTTCTGCTGAAGTACCAATGACCTATTGGTTAGTTATCACAAGAAACTAGTTATCACAACAAAACGACATGAAAGGAAGCTGATAACTGGCAACAATGAATGTACAGATGCAAAACAACCTCTGTTTTGTCCGGCCATTAAGTAGACAAAACAGCCATCACTACAAAAACCTGATATGGAACTACGTGTAACTTGGACAAAATAAAATAAATAAGGGATTTCAAAACAGGGAAAGGTATATCTACTATCACTCTCTTTTACCTCCAGTTTTACCCATATGTTTACCTTCTTGTTTTAAGAGAACAACAACACTGAAAAGGTATTTACATACACAAACACAATTTTTAATTTGACAAAAAAAAAAAACTTCAACAGTTTTCAAAGTATTCCTATTCCTAACCTCACCCGTCTTGCGAGACAGTTGACAGTTACCCACATATATACAATAAACACATTCAAGGTTCTCAAGGTCCTCCACTCCCAGTTCTCTTAGATCTCTGATCACAATATCTTTCCATCTCATCCTCAGTCTCCCAACCGGTCTTCTTCTCCCTTCTAATGATCCTTCCATAACCACTTTAGGCATTCTAACCACACGTCCAGCCCAACGTATCCTCTGCGATCTTACTTAGTTATTAGCAGTTGCCTGGTAAAATCTCTCATTTCTTTGTTGAGTCTCCTCCTCCAAACACCTTCATTTATATCGTAAATGGGACCTGTTATTCTATGCTAAATGTTATTTTAAAAAACCAGCAGTCTCTGTTCTTGTCCAGATCTCACAACCATACAGTACTACCGGCTTGATAATGGTATCGTAAATTCTTGCTGTTTGTTGTTGGTTGTTCCTTGACAATCTCATCATTTTGGTTTTACTTCCACTGACCTCCAGTCCCCCTCTGGCAGCAGTTTCTTTGAATGGTATATACAAACGTTCTATATTTTGTATATCTGTACCTAAGATATCAACATTATCTGCAAATGCAAAGACTGGGGCATTTGCATCTCGCAGGATGACCCCACCGTCAATTTCCTCGATACTTCGCAATGTCATTTTCTCTACCTGGACAGAACTCTTACTTGCTATTCCTTTAGCATACTTTAACCAAGTTTATAGGCTTTTCTGGTATACCAAATTCCTTAGTAACATTCCACATTGATGGTCTACGGATGCTTTCGTACGCTTGTTTAAAGTCTATAAAAACCTGCCACATATCTCTATTATACTCCCAGTGTTTTTCCATTATCTGTCTAATAATAAAAATCTGGTCAATTGTTGATCGTCCTTTCCTGAATCCACACTGATATTCGCCCAATACTGTCTCAATGTAAGGTTCTAATTTATCTTTTATAATTTTGGCTAGTATAGCTCGTTGGCAGAAGTGTAATCTCTCTATAATTAGCACAGACTGTCCTATCTCCCTTTTTATGTACCGGGATAATGTTGCCCACTTCCCAAGTCATTGGCTTCTCTTCTGTTCTCCAGGTCATTATCAGAAGCTCCAAGATCTTCTGAGTGGAACATCTTGCCGCCATTTTTAAGGAGCTCCACTGGTATGTTATCTAAACCAGGTGCCTTATTATTCTTCAGGGTATTGACAACATTCTTCACATCCATCAGGGTTGGTTCCTCCGCTCTCAAATCTGGTGCCTGTATATGCCTCCCTTCAATAGGATTTACTGGGTCACCTCTATTTAACAGCTCACAGAAATAGTTCTTCCACCCCTCTATAGCCTTGTCTGTCCATGTCCTCCAGTTCCTTACTTAATGCATCTCTCCTCTTTCTCCTGTTTATTCTTGTTGCTCCCCTTCTTTTCTCCCTAAAATTCTCTCCTAGTGCCAAATTATTCCTGTTCTGTAAGGAAGGCTTCTGTTCTTGTTTGTTTCCTCTCATCCACCATTCGCCTGCGGTCATCATCAAACCGATGTTTGATACGTGTACTCTCCGTGTAACCGATGGTTTCCTCGGCTGCTTCTTTAAGAATTTCTTCTTATATTCCCTCACCTGTACTCAATTAAATTTGCAACGTGCGATGTCTACCACACAGCGATTGGTCTTGATGTTGACACTGTCCTTTCCATACATACCTGGAAAACAAAAAACATACTTGAGTATACAATGCACGTCTGTTATCTGAACACTTTACATATTTTCCCACACTTAAAACAGCATTTGAACTCGTTTCAAAGTATACAGATATCACATGATGAGAGAAAAAGAGAAAGCCATGGAGAAATAAGTTTGCAAGCAAAAAGGTATGATATTCGAAAATCTTGACTCTTCTGATGTATGTACTTTAATATTTACTGGAAAGTATATAAATAAAAACTGAGCTTAGTAGAAATCACCAGAAAGGCTAATAGTCACATATAAGACTGTCCCAAAAAAAGCTGACACAAGAACATGGAATTCAGGTAATCAGGTGCTTAAAAAATGAAGGCACTGAAGAGGACTATAACTTGCTCAAAAACACATCAAGAATGAGAGGCAAGTAGGCACTGATCGGAACCTTAAATTGGGCAGCCCCTAACCACATAGAAAAGTGTGTGAGAGGCAGACCAAGAATCCTAAAGGGAAAGTTCGGAGTATATTTTAAACAAGTGTCAAAAGTCTACAACTTATTGTTGGTGAAGAATTCAACTGTACTAGTGTTAAAATCCTTAGCTCTGGCAGAGCCATCTAAACAACAGTTTGCTTTAAAGAAAAACTAATAATATCTTATCTAGTAATGCAAAGTAAATTCATTATAAAACCTCAACTACTCATGAAACTAAGCCTAAACAAATTTCCTTTAATGTCTGTGCTGGTGGCTACAATCAGAAGTCCTTGAAATAAAATGTCCTTTAGATATCATATTTGTACAAACGGAGACTGGGTCAAGCAGTATTCATCTAATGATATCCAAGGGTCAGACACCTGGCTAAATCAAATATGCATACAATACAACTTGAATCATTAACACCTACAGCTACATTAGAATAGAATAGAATGCACTAAACCATTTAGTCCCAAAGAAAAGTGAGAGTAAAAGTTTACAAATGTGTAACAGGAGAAAACCTCAAAGCAGTTGCAGTATGAAACAACTGTTAGAAAAGGGTTAAGGAAAGTAAGATGAAAGAAAGAATAAGAATGGAGGTACAGTAAAGGGAATGAAAGGGGTTATAACTAGGGGCTGAAGGGATGCTTCAAAGAACCTTAAGTAATGCCTACAGTGCAAAATAGTTCAGTCTGCAGATACATGCACAGTATACACAAATGGCAAATAAACATGAATATAAAAAATATGGCAGTCATGCGCACATCTTTAAATATATTTAAACAGCCTCTCCAACTGAAAGGCAACAAGACCATCCTGCACTTTTACTGAAACATGAACAGAGGAAAGTGCTGGCAGTGCATCACATCAGTCCCTCAACAGGTGCAGGACACTGATGCTTTGCAATCAATCAATCAATCATTTCCTGTGGCACCCACGGGGATGCATAAGGCCTCGATGAACCCACGCCACCACATTCTGTCTTGGGATAACTCTCAAAATCTCCCCAACACTCATCTCCAGCTTCCCACCTCATTGTCCTCAACCACGTTTCCTTTGGCCTATCTCTACCTCTTCCCCCAAGGGCAACCCACCCTGGTGTATCTCGTACTATTCCCTGTCTTCTGTACACATGGCCTAGCCACTTCCAGCGTGAGAACCTACCGCCTTTACTTCTCTAATTCTGCTATTTGACATCCTATCCCTCCAATTAATACCTAAGTGGGTTGCATAAGCAGAAATCTAGTTATTAAACTATTCTAAAACAGTTCTCTCATTCTGTGCAGTATCTCAAAAATGTTTTTGACATTTGAGGTTGTTCCTCGCAAAACACCATGATACCTTTGTTTCTGGAAAATGGCAGTAATTTTCTACAACCCATGTGTGTGTGAAAACTGGCAAACATACGTAACAAAACTTAATACCACTTCATTTACCTTTTAAGACAAGCACTCAAGAAGCGCAACTTGTAAATATTACTACTGGTTTTTGGACATTACACAACAAAAAAATGTCTGTGGGTGCTGAAGCCATAATTACATTAACTAGGCCTACAACAAAGCTTGCTTTTTCAGCTATCTACACCTGAGGTACACCTGAGGTGGCAAGGTTATGCAATGACTCAATTGTTTTTCAGTGTGTATTAGAGGAAGCTGATACCTAACTGAAGATTCAGTTTAAAAATTTACTAAAGCCATTTTCATTTAATTACTGGCATACATCCAAAACCCTGAAGATTACTTGCCTGATTGTATCCCCAAGGTTATCACAAAATGTCTAATTTCTGTCACCTCGTGACCACAAAGCCAATACTTTGAAAGATTAGAGGCTGTCAGCCTTTTAACTATGACTTCACTGTCTTGCCATTAAATAACCTGGCTTAGAATAGTAAATTCAAACTCTGTGTATTGCTTTTTATATCCAGTATTTGATTCAATTACTACAGTTTTATTCATTGTTTTTGGTTAAAAACTGAAACTAAAAATTTGTGTACAAGAGTTATCTGAACAACTATACTACTTTCTGTGTTCTTTACTTTGCATACAAGGTTTCAATACCATGAAAGCATGCTACATACGGTCATGGAACGGAATGGAATGTAAAATTTAGGCCTCAGGCCAAGCACTGGGACCTACGATGTCATTCAGCACTGTAAGAAAAACTGAGTCAAGAAAGTCTGAAAGTGTACAAGGAGGATAACCTCACAGTTGCACTCTAAAACAATTGTTAGGAAAGAGTAGAGAGTACGATGGAAGAAAGAGAATATGAACGGAGGTACAGTAAGAGGAATGAAAGGGGTCGCAGCTAGGGGCTGAAGGGACACTGCAAAGAAACTTATTGCCTGCAGTGCACCACATGAGGGGTACTGGTGGCACTATCCCCCCTACAGGGTACACAGGTTCATGAACTGTTTACCTGTTCCAGAAGAGAGCACATCCATTAACTTGAGGAATGACAAACATACATCCAACTGTCATTTACATGTCAACCTACTTACTCAGTATTTTTACAAGAACTTTACACTACCACTGTGATTTATGTTACTCCACTAATTTGTAATGCAGCCATTCAGCAATGCACATACAGTATTTGAAAGTCAAATCATTACACCCAAAACAAAGGTTCTTTGTTGGAGGGGTCGATCGTACTCGGCTAGCACTCTCCTGGGCCCGAGTTCGACTCCCCGGCCGGCCAATGAAGAATTAGAGTAATTTATTTCTGGTGACAGAAATTCATTTCTCGCTATAATGTGGTTCAGATTCCACAATACGCTGTAGGTCCCGTTGCTAGTTAACCAATTGGCTCTTAGCCACGTAAAACAACTCTAATCCTTCGGGCCAGCCCTAGGAGAGCTGTTAATCAGCTAAGTGGTCTGGTTAAACTAAGGTATACTTTACACCCAAAACAAAGAATTAGGTTATGTTGTTATTAATAAATTAAAAAATTACAGCCACACTGAGTAATGACTAACCTGCCCAAATTGACTTCATTCATTGTTCCATTGTTTTACTTTATGAAGTGACTCTGTGGCTTTCACCACAGCTGCTGCCAGGCCTTCCAAAATGTGAAATCTTTGGCTTTATGACAACCATAAAACACAAATCTCCAACACTGACTGAGTCAAGGTCTGCTTCCACAGTCATACATTTGGTCTTTTCTTACTAGAAGGCGGCTTGCTAAAGCACAACTTTTGCTTACCTTCATTTAGTTATTTCTTGATTTAATTATACTTTCACTCTTTCTACAGATTAGATTTGGTTTTTACTTTGTGTACACGTTTTACTTTCCAAATTCTCATGCTGGTATTCAACAGTGTGTAAGCTCACTAAGCAATTCCAGGCCTTTTGACGGATTCCATACAAACACCAAATGCTGCATGTTTTGAATCTGAAACTGCATGTCAAATCAGCCTTGAAGAAATGCTGCCTGTGAAGGTGGTATGAACAAGGCAATAACAGCAGCTACAATGAAGTAAAAATGCTGCTGAATGCATGCAAATGGCCCGTGCTACTCTCAGCAATGAAGACGTGGCACTTACAAAGAAAAGGGAGATTAGTGCTTTGAGAGCAAGTGACAACAAAAAATTGGATTTCATGAAATTTAGGCTGCCAAGCCAAGCACTGGGATATTCTTGGCCATTCAGCGCTCAACAGAAAACGGAGTTGGAGCAGCTGGACAGCAAGATGAAGCAATACAGAAAAGAAAGGATCTAAAGGTGGAATCTGAAGATAGGAAACAGAGAGAGGTAAAGCAAAAAGCTAAAAAGTGGGTGCAGCTGGAGGCTAAGAGGAAGCTGAATATAATCTTTATTAATACTCAAAGTGCACCTCATGAGGTGCACTGAAGGCACGGTCTTCCTGCAAGGGTGACGACTAATCAGATTCAAGGCAAGTGCGTGAGAGAATCATATAAAGAATGAAGGGGGGCTGCTCAGCTGGTGGAAAACAGACTCTGATCTCAAAGATCTCTATGGTTTGGACGAGAGATGAGGAACAGTTACATAGAAATAATATACAAGCACAGAGCAGAAAAAGGACCAGCAAGAAGGTTCTCCTTTCGTGGAGAAAAGACGCGACTGGCTCCACCAAATAAGAATGATGATGAATTATGAAAACTTGGGAGTAAAGCCATGCGCTGAGGTACTTTCAGCCAATCACGGTGAAAAGAGGGAGTTACAGAGGTTGGACATGAGACTCAAGAAACGAAATGGAATGGAGGCAAATTGAAAGGCTGAAAAGAGGGTGCAGGTAGGGAGGAGCTGAAAGAACACTACAAACAACCTTAATTAATGCCTACAGAGCACCTAACCATATGAGGTGGCGTTTTCTGTCCGCATTCCTGTCTGGTAGAATGCAAACAGAAAAATGCACAAAACAAAATACACCGGAAGGAGCTCAAATGATACTGAAAAAATAACCATCTTGCACCACAAGTCTGTTCACTGTGATGATTACACACACTGACTAGTTACTATACCTACAGACTATAAACTTGGACAGAATTGGCCTTAATGCTAAAAGGACCTATGGAAGCATAAAGGCATAAAATGACAACCAATTAGAATTAGACTATAAGGTTTAAGGCAAGGGCCAAGCACTGGGACCTATGAGGGCATTCAGCACTGAAAATGAAATCAAGAGTAAAAAGGTTTGAATGGTGTAACCGGAAAACCTCACAGTTGCACTATGAAACAATCATTAGGAGGGGGTGGAATGTAATATGGAAGAGACATAACATGAATGGAAGTACAGTAAGAGGAATGAAAGATGTTGCAGAAAGGGCCTGAAAGGATGCTGCAAAGAACCTTCTGTAATGCCTACAGTGCACTGCATGTGGTGCACTGACAGCACTAACCCCAAGGACTCAGCTGATCCTGACTTCCTTTGGCACTGTCAGTCACCAAGTCTTCCCAGAGCCAGAGATGTGATAAGCAACATTTTACTGTCTATGCTCTCTGTGAAGTCAGACTTCAAATTATGACACTCACTCTAGTGTCATTTTAAAGCAGAATACTTCTAATTTGAAAACATCAAAGCAACAAGTTGAAAATGGTAAAAATCACCAAGTCAATGCATCAGTAATGACTCTCCAGTTTCGATTTTGAATGATGCATTCAGTGCACTTAATGATCCAGAAGATTAATATACCCTTTACTCAATACAAAATGATTTACATAATGATTTATGGACATACGCACTCCTTCTTCATTGACTACACTTTTCTTTCACTTACCTACTGCATATATTAATGCAAATGTCTGTGACAAACTTGCTCAAGTCACTTTTTCCCATTCCATTTCTCCTTCCCTGTACAGAACCTGTAATAAGTTTACATTTGTTAATTTTATGAACAGAAAAAAACAAAAATAGACTGTGAAGTTTGCTAGTCCTAGACTTTAGCTAAATTTAAAATGTAAAGTATTACTGTAAGGTTTGAATAATAATAATAATAATAATAATAATAATAATAATAATAATAATAATAATAATAATAACAATAATAATAATAATAATAATAATATAATAATATAATAATAATAATTATATGAATATTATTATTATTATTATTGTTATTATTATTATTATTATTATTATTCAGAAGATGAACCCTATTCATATGGGCAAAACAATAATAATAATAATAGTATTGATAATAATATTATAATTATTATTATTATTGTTATTATTATTATTCAGAAGATGAACCGTATTCATATGGAACAAGAAGCCCACCACAGGGGCCACTGACTTGAAATTCAAGCTTCCAAAAGCCATGGTGTTCATTAGAAAGAAGTAACAGATGGTAATCGGAAACACAGAAAGAAAAGATCAGTTATTAGAAAAGAAAAACAAATTAACAAATATATATACAAATATAAATTACTATTATCATCATTAAACCTATGGAAGAGATACAAGGTAGCATTCCTAGTTTAGTGACACATGACTTATCCCAAAACCAGAACTTGTTGTGCATTCATTACTCTCAGTAGTGGATGAACCTTAACCTGACCACTAAATCAAAATATCTGACTCTCGGTGGACTAGCCCAAAGAGTTCGCTCACTTCCAAAACTGGACTCGTTGCTGGTTGAACTTTTGACATTCACGTAACAGATGTGACCTTCTTTCTCTGCATACAGTGTCATTAAGTAGACACAGGTCATGTAATTATTATTATTATTATTATTATTATTATTATTATTATTATTATTATTATTATTATTCAGTAGATGAAACCTATTCAAATGGAACATGCCCACAGGGGGCCACTGACTTGAAATTCAAGCTTCCAAACAATATTAAAGTGTTCATAAAGAGGATGAAGTAAGAGGAGGTAAAGGGGCATACAGAAAGAGACCCCACTTATTAAAAAAGAACAGTAAATCAGCAAATAGATATAAAAGTATCAAAACGCAAGAAGAAGAGTATTAGGGCAGTAACGCCTTGCACCTTCGCTTGAACTTCTGAACAAGTTCCAATTGCACGACATTCTCTGGGACGCTGTTCCACAGACCAAAGGTGTGAGGAATAAAGGACTAACCACTGGAACTGACAACTTCCACAGCGAGGCACAAGTGTAGCCAATTTGAAAATTTTACCAACTTCAGTGGGGTATTGTTTTCTGGTTTGTAGAATATCAGAATTCAATCCTCATGGGTTACAACTGCTTTTTGATACCACGTTCATTATCCCATTATTATCAGAGGTTATGTATTCACTCACAGGAATGAGTTAGGTTAGGTTAGTCTGGTCATAGTAGTTGCAAATTGTGCACTCAATTTTCGAGGGAGGAAAAACTAATTCAGAAAGAAAAATCTGCAGCATTATAAGAAGCTAATTATTCCCTGTTTACCTACCTCAGGGTGGAAATCTTGGTCAAATAATTCAGCCATGTAACACACACTATAACTACGTACTGCTGGAATTCACTGCCCTATAGCTAAAAAAAGTATCACCACCCACCTGTTATTTTTATGCGATTCAGTTTACTTCGAACTTTTCTAGAAATTATACAATATTCGTAGGGGAATCCAACCACTGTCTGGAGAACATCAAAATTACACAAGTGGTGTTTATTCAAGTGAAGATGCAATGCATTACTACCTTAATACAATTCTCCTTGTATTCTAATAATTTACTTACATTTTTATTCATTAAATCGTCAATTTATGTTTTTCTAATAACTGATCTCTCTCTCTCTGTCTTCTTTCAAATGAACACCATATTCTTTGGGAGCCTGAATATCAAGTCAATAGCTCCTTTGGTGGGCTTGTTCCATATGAATAGAGTTCATCTTCTGAATAATAATACTACTACTACTTCAAAAACCTCACCTCAATCATACATTGCTGATACAGAGAACACTTCCACACAGTAAAAGTTAGTATACCTTAGTTTAACCAGACCACTGAGGAGCTGATTAACAGCTCTCCTAGAGAGGGAGGGCTGGCCCCAAGGATTAGACTTATTTTACGTGGCTAAGAACCAATTGGTTACCTAGCAATGGGACCTACAGCTTATTGTGGAATCCGAACCACATTATACCAAGAAATGAAGTTCTGTCACCAGAAATAAATTCCTCTAAAATAATTCTTCATTGGCCGGCCAGAGCCTCGAACTCGGGCCTAGCAGAGTGCTAGCCGAGAACTCTACCAACTCGTCCAACAAGGAACTAAAGTAGCACCTCACTGTTACGGACATTATAATGGCTAGTGTCACTCCTAAGGCCAAGTACTACTACATTGAAAAGTCTAACTTGGCTCTATGCTGGCAATAGTTTCTAAATACGACACAAGCAAAGCCAAAACGAACGATTCTAACAAATGACAGAAGGGCCTACAATCAGACACAAATACCCTCTTTTAGACACTCAACGAAACAATTTAGGGAATGAAGCTGTGAAATACAGAGGCACTCCTTATCAACAAACTTCACTAAAGGATAAACGGAAGCTGTGTTACGAAAAAGAGACTGAACTAATTTGGATGAGACAGTCAGAGGGGGACCTAATTTAGTTCTGTATGACTGAGGAATGCCAGGAAGGGATGCCCTTAATCTTATGCAGTCAATACAGCTGTGTTGGAAAAATTATGACATACGATATTACATATCAGCTACATCATTTTAGATGGTTTTAGCTAGGCTTGCTTTTTGGACGCAATGCATTTTGATGATAAACCTCTCAAAGTGAGTAGTTCTAAGATGACAGTTTACCTTGGGCTAGAAATTATATAGCATCATTGTTGGCTGTAGATATCTTTATTACATATAGAGGGACAGGCATCAGAAGCATCTGGTAAGCAGAGGGGATACTACTATCAAATTCTTCAACAAGAAACTACATTCTGCTTCTAGACTATTGGAGGGTTTGCTGTGATAATCGACTGGTTGTATTGTCAGCCTATTTACAGTAAAGCGCTTTTATCGAGAATACAGATTTTAGGACAAACGACAAGCACTGGGACCTATGAGGTCATTCAGCGCTGAAGCTGAAACTGACAGTAAAAAGGTTTGAAAGGTGTAACAGGAGGAAAACCTCACAGTTGCACTATGAATCAATTGTTAGGAGAGAGTGAAAAGTAAGGTGGAAGAAAGAGGAAAATGAATGGAGGTACAGTAACAGGAATGAAAGGGGTTGCAGCAGCTAGGGGCTGAAGGAATGCTACAGAGAACCTTAAGCAATGTCTTCGGGGAGTACTTTTATCATTTACATCCTTTGTTACACCAGCCCTGTGAGAGCCATTGCTCAGATCAGTGGGTCTGGTTAAACTATTTTAATAACAACAGTATCCTTTGTAATTACAGTGCACACTAGAATTTTTCATTGAAGTTTGTTAACTATCATTAATACACTACAGTACTGTATACCTACTAAGACTTTTCCTGTCAAAAGCAACTCTTGTAACTGAAAAACATTTATAATTTTCCCTTTCTAAACTCTTGACCTTGTGGTTTTAGTTTATTAGTGGAGTCTAATGTCAGTGAGGTTCCTTACCATGGGCTGTTCCATGACACCTGCTCCTGAAGAAGGTGCGTTTCCCAAGATCTCTCAGGAAGTTCTCACTATTTCAGACTCTGACACAATACTGTAGTACATCAATGGAGTCATCTGCAAATAGTAAACAAATTACTATAAACTCTACTGTTCAAGTTATTGCAATAAATTCGAGTACTTTAAGGTACTGACATAAAATATTAAAGTATTACTCCAAAGCCTCTCAATCTAAGTATTTTGATTTACCAAGTGTCACTCAACATGATTCAAAAAGACATGCTTGCAAACCAGTCTTGCACCATGGCAATTTTACAACAGGGAGACCAGACAACACTCACAACAACATCTACACACACACACACACACACAACTCAGTCGGAGCAAGACCTAATGCATATGACATACAGATACATTCTGTCAACTGTAACTCATGCAATTCTGATCTGTGAAGGTGATTTCATGCCTTTTCCTAGCATAGTCCTGAGAAAAATGCTGAAAAGGAAAAGAAAATTATCACTATTACTATTATTATTCAGAAGATAAACCCTATTCATATGGAACAAGTCCACAAAAGGGGCCACAGACTTGAAATTCAAGCTTCCAAAGATTACGGTGTTCATTCGAAAGAAGTAACAGAAGGTAAAGGGAAAAAGAAGGGAGGGTATGATTCAGTAATGGCTGAGGCAGTGAGGGAATTCCAAACATCTACAACTGAAGGAAACAGACAATTGCCAAGCTGAGAAATCCAAGGCTATACTGTATAGGGTACACCTTTTTTCATTTCAAAATCATTCTTTCAATACTCTAAACCTTTAACAGAGCTTTATTTATAGTGCTTTCCAGCAGGTTGGGGATATTTGAACTCTCCTGAGAAAACTGTGGATTTCAAAAACTCCTCAATGGCAAATCAAACACACACTGCTTATGACTATGTTATTATTTTTCTATTCTGAATCATCAATTTATTTTTCATAATGCAAGGCTGTCCCAATGCAAGGCTGTTTATGGTGTCAATTTGAATATGAATACTGTACTTTTAACTTAAAAGTAGCATGATTAAAAATGGAAACTCCAAAAATAAGTCAACAATAATTCAAACTTTGGTGAATACTTTATGGATATCACTTGATACATCAACTGATGCAATCTAGATGAAGGTATTGTTCTTTTTTTTTTTTTATTTTTTTAAACAACATTCATATTTCATATTTAAGACATTTAAAATGTCCAAACTGGAGTGCTTCCTATCTCCCCAAAACCATTAGCCCTGTTAGGCTGGCCTAGGCTTGAAAACACACACTATATCATCTGAACAAAGGCAAACCTCAGCTAGCATGAGAGAAATGCACTGACAAACTGCACACTCAGACAACTGAGAACAAACGTAAGAGCTACCCCACCTGAGGTCACGAGTGACTCGTAGGCCTACCCGATAAGCTTTTCTTCTCTAGTTAAGTCTGTAACAGTTGTAGCATGCCTTGTGCTGCGTACTCCATTCGTGTTCCCATTAGAACAAGAATTAAGAAGAATTTCCTTCCTGGCAGTACTGAGGCAGAGATCAACAGAATCTACGGAAAAGACACAAAGACACACAAACTGCAATGTCTGAATGAAGGTGTACCATGTCTCTGCGTACTATGCTACATATTTCTTTTGCTGTATTATATCATTTACCACCATAAATTCACAAACTTTTGATTGACAACACTTGACAAAATGTCCAGCAATATTGTACTTTGTGACTGAGCACCCTAAAATGCAATGATATCTCGGAGACAGAAAAGAATCTCCCATGACAGCTAAAAGAGACCCCAACTGCAGTTCCATTAGTCTTCACAACTCCCATGATCAAACTTTTGATCTGGTAAATGAAGCCCCTTCAAAACATCTCAGAACTTTAACATACCTAAACATTGACACAAAGTAAATGTTCAAAAACTAACTTGCTTTGCATATGAAAATGAATACTTATACCCATAAGCTTCTTTACCTGTGATAGAAATTAGGCACCTGATACCTTGAGTAATTAAAAAACAGCATTTGTTTTTATCAGATTATTATTATTATTATTATTATTCATAAGATGAAATCTACTCATATGGAACAAGCCCACCAAAGGAGCCACTGACTTGATATTCAAGCTTCCAAAGTATATGGTGTTCTTTAGGAAGAAGTGAGAAGTAAGTTTATTGAGACCAAGAGATATTTTGAGACTTCCACACTGGTCATCCACTGGATCTGTTCTTAAATGATAACCAAAGCTTGAAATAGGAGAGAGAAAGAACACTACACACAACCTTAATTAACTGCCAACAGACCACCACATGAGGTGGCATTTTCTGTCTGCATTCCCACTTGGTGGGAATGCGGACAGAAGAGTGAACAAAACACAATACACTGCAGAGAGCTCAAATGATATGGACAAAATAACCAACTTGCGCTTCAAGTCTGTTCACTGTGCCAATTACATATACTGTACTGACTACAGTAGTTACCATACCTAGATAGATAGATAGATAGAATACAGAATTTAGGCCAAAGGCCAAGTGCTGGGACCTGTGAGTTTATTCAGCGCTGAAACAGAAATTGACAGTAGAAAGGTTTTGGATGGTGCAACAAGGAGGAAACCCTCACAGTTGCACTATGAATCAATTGTTAAGAGAGGGTCGAAAGTAAGACGGAAGAAAGAGAATATGAAAGGAGGTACAGTAAGAGGAATGAAAGACATTGCAGCTAAGGGCCAAAGGGACGCTGCAAAGAACCTTAAGTAATGCCTACAGCACTCTGCATGAGGTGCACTGACGGCACTAACCCCCATAAACAGGGGCTAAACCTAGAGACTTCATGACTTGGACAGAACTGGACTCAATGACAAAGGGATGTCTGGAGGTACAAAATGATGACTAAAGGAAATTTGTTTACGTAAGATTTCAGGTCTGCCACATCAGTGTATCACAAATGACTTTCACGTTGGTTTGGATAGACATCATAAGTGTGTCACCTAACGATGCGAAGATTTAATACAGTAAAACCTCAAATTCTGTACTTTCAGCACCATTGCTAATTTTTGCTAAACTATCTTTTCAGATGTGACACATTTTTAAGTAAATCTGTTAAACTGAATGTTGAGTGTTAAGTTCAAGTTAGTTTAGGTTAGGAATCATGAGGAACTGCTGTTACCTTTAAGTTACCTAGAATACATTCAATTGTGTATAGGGTCTTTGTTACTTAACAGAAATGGAATGGAATATAAAATTTAGCCAAAGGCCAAGTGCTGTGACACCTGAGGTCATTCAGCGCTGAAAGGGAAAGTTAAGAGCAGAAGGCTTTAAAGGTGTAACAGGAGGGAAGCTTTGCATTCACACTATGAAACAGTCAAGGAAATGAAAGGGGTTGAAGCAGCTAGGGGCCGAAGGGATGCTGCGAGAACCTAAGTAATGCCTACAGTGCACCTCAGAAAGCCAGACGCCCAAAGGCATCTGTTAAGCTCAGGTATTAATGTTTAAATTATAAAATGCTACAAAATGCTTTATTTACATAATTTGTGGACTCACTCTCCTCTAACTAAAGTTACTAAACCTGTACTTCACTTACCTACAGCCTGGCACTGAAAAAACAAGCATGACATTAAAAAAACCAACTCCTGTGGCTTGTCAGCGACCATCAAAGAGAAGAAACTTCATCCGTAAGAATACAGGGTATGTACCTGTGGCAAAAGAAGTGACCTTAATTAGCACAAGAAAGATTTCTAGATAAAATACAGTGCCGAAAAGATTACTGCGCACAAGGCACTTGCATATTCCATGCAAGTGTTACACTAATGCAGTGCTGAAATTATACTACAAAGGTCAATTTTGCCTTCACTGTCCCTGTGTATAAACTGTCAATATGAGTTTTGCCCAGGATAACTTTCGGTCCTATTTATGTTCTGGGTACTGCAACAGAAATAACTATAAAATGTGGACTTCTAATGTTTTCTGGCCTACTTCAGAAAGAGAAAAATGAAAATGAATGGCAAAGTTAGTCTAAAGCTTCAGTTTTGACAGTTTACTTATGCACTGCTTAGAATAGAAAGGTATGGTATTACTGTACGTGATGTCTTGACCGTAAACCTATGGTGCAGAAGTATGGTAGCATTCTAGGCTTCGTTACAAAATACTGACCCCCAAAACAAACTAGTGCAATTGTTACTACAAGGTACTTTATTATTTAGCAATTTAACTATACCACTGAGTCAAAATATTCTTGCAACTGTTAATACAGGTACTGTAATATCACTTAGCAGTTTAACCTACCACAGTCAAAATATTCTAACTCTTATTGAGCTGCCCCAAAGGATTTGTCTATTTCCAAAACTTGACATTTGCTGTTGAAATTTTGACATTCACATAAAAGATGTATAACTTGGTGTTGACCAGCTTTCTTGTGATACAAGGATTGGGCCAGCCATGTGGACCACTTAAGTACACAAGGTCCATACGAGAGTGGCAAATTTGATAAGAGATTAAATGACTTCAGAAGCCTTTTGCTATTCAAAAACACACAATTCAACAAAGGGTTGGAGCTGCTTTTTGTTATCAGGTTCAATTTCCATAAACCTTGAAATTTAATATCACAGGTTTATGTGATGTTAAACGATCATTACATGAAATGGTTGTGTCTGATTTGGTTACAGAAATTGCATGCTACACAGTCCATTTTGGAGGTAGCTAAAACTAATTCAGAGCAAACTGCAGCATTACAAAAGGATAATTATTTCTGTGTACTGTCTAATTGAGGGTGGACATTTAGGCCAAATTATGCATCCTTGTAACACACTGTGCAAAAATATTTTGCTTGAATTTACTGGCCTACAATTACAAATATCTCTAACCACTTGTCATTTATATATGATTCAGTTTACTTTGCATTTTCCTAGAAAAGTTAAGTATACCTTAGTTTAACCAGACCACTGAGCAGATTAACAGCTCTCCTAGGGCTGGCCTGAAGGATTAGACTTATTTTATGTGGCTAAGAAAACTGGCTACCTAGCGACGGGACCTACAGCTTATTGTGGAATCCGAACCACATTACAGCGAGAAATTAATTTCTATCACTAGAAATAAATTCCTCTAATTCTTCATTGCCGGCCAGAGACTTGAACGCAGGCCCAGCAAAGTGCTGGCCGAGAACGATATCGACCAATCCAATGGCATTTTCCTAGAAGTTATACAATACCACTAGGGAATGAAAACTCCTGTTATGTTTATAACTACTTAGAGAACATTGAAAACAAAAGAGTACTGTTTATCCAACAGAGCTTACCTCAGTCATAAACTGCTCATACACTTCTATACAGTTGTACCTCACTCTTAAAAGGACACTAGATTAACTGGAAAATGTCACTCGTAGGTCTCTGCAAGCAATGGTCTCTTTATATAAGACGTATGCAACAATAGAAGGAATGATTCTAAAAAATGGCAGAAGGGACCTACGAATCAAACTCAGCTAGTCCCTCTTGAACATCTGTCTTCACAAACTAAGCAATCTTCTTCTTTTAACGTGCTTTTTCCAATTTTTTTTATATGGGGTAAGCACGATGCCTTCTTTTGAAGGACTTTGATTTGGCAGTGGGGCAGACAGAGGCCTCGATCGGCTGCCCTGCCTGACACCGCTTAGACCCCTGTAGCAAATGTACAATGCACCGTACCAAATCCCCAGCTCCATTTCTCCCAGCAGCGAGGAGAGCTGAGCGGTTAGGTCGACAGTTTGATACGCTTGAGGTGTCTTATGTTTTTAGATGATGTTGGAGTGGCTTTGTTTGTGTGCGTATTAGTCTGTAACACCCATTTGCTTTCAGCAAACCTATCCGTTGATTACATACAATCCCGGGGTGTCTACAGGGAAATATTGAGGCATTACTCATTAGCACACTTCTCTGAAGAATCAACAGAAGCTGTGTTAAGGTGAAAGACTGAACTGATCTTGCTGAGACAGTCACGGCAGGAGATAATTTTGTCCTAAGGAATGTCAGGATGGAGTGTCATTGATCAGTGACCCCTCATCTTATGCAGACATTGCAGCTGTGCTCGAAAAATCATTACACATTACTTATCAGCTACATCATTAAGATGATTTTGCTAGGCTGCCTTTCAAGTGCGATGCATATTGTCGATGGATCATTCCAACTGGATGAGTGTCACTGTCAAATAGTTTACCTTAGGCTAGAAATTATACGGCATTACTGTTGCCTGTGGGTTTTTTCGTTACTTGTAAAAGGGACAGGCCTCTGAGACATCTGCTAAGCTGAGGAATTCCGACTATAAATTACTTTTACAGGACACTTCAATATGCTTCTAGTCTACCACAGGGCTTGCTGTGACAATCGGTTGGTTGCGTTCCTTGTTAGCTCTTAGCAATACAAAGCATTTACCACCGTATCCTTTGTGATTACAGTGTACGCATACATTTTTCATAGGTGTATTCATTGTCGGTCGTATACCAAACCTCACGAAAAGGTTCTATCTGTTAAAAGCAATTTTTGTAGTGTAGTGTAAACAATATACTGTATTTACAGTCTTCAATCTTCCACACTGTTTACCTAGTGCCCTTAGTTTACTGGAGGAGTCTATTGCCAGCATAAGCATAATACCTTAGGATACACAAGGAACCTCATTAAAATTTTCCACATAAAGCCACTACAAATGCCCTTTGAGCCTGTTAAGGAGAGGTTCTTCTACACCTGCTAATCTGCGACACCTACCTTTCATTCACCTGTCCCTGAAGAAGACCTGTTACTAGACGTCCAACCAATGGTCCCTGATTAGCCAGGTCCAGTTATCAGAAGATGCTGCTGTTACATCTTGACACAGCAGAATACACCAATCACCAATGTACTCATCTGCAAACAGGAAACAGAATGTCTTAAACGGCACTGTTCTAGTTACCGAGGCAGCTTGTATAATCTAAATGATAAGTCTTCCTATTTGGCCTTTCAACCCAAGTATTTTGAATTGCTAACTGTCACTTAACAAGACCACAGACAGTCATGCTTGCGAGTCTGTCTTGCACAAGGGTAATTTTACAACAGAGACACTACACAACATTCGTATCAACATACAAGACCCAGTTAGAGTTTGAGCTGGTACAAATGACATACAGATACATTCTGTCAACTGTATATATTTATTATTATTATTATTATTATTTATTATTGATTATTATTATTATTCAGAAGATGAAAACTATTCGTATGGAACAAGCCCACCAAAGGGGCCACTGACTTGAAATTCAAGCTTCCAAATTAAAAAGTAGAAAAAAAGTATCAAAACACAAGGAGAATAGCATTAGGGCAGTAACGCATTGCACCTTCACTTGACCTTCTTCAGTTCCAATTGCCCGGCAACCTCTGGGAGGCTGTTCCACAGTCCAACGGTGTGAGGAATAAAGGTGGTGTGGTGATTTAATATCAATGGTGGTGGTGATGAGGACAGCTGGTCCACGCTATGAGGGTGTGAAGATAATTTACAGATGGGAAGTTCTTCAAGACATTCTTATCTAATTCAGAGTGCTTCAGGTTGACTGACATGTGGAAGAGAGAGGTGAAAGATTGCTGGGGACAATATACCCTAATCTAACCTAGCTATCAAAATTCTATCTTCCAAGTCCTGCCTGAAATGCACCAGTTCAGAAAATGACCACCACCAGTTTTCAACTGCATTTTGCCCTAGGCTACGAGAAGCACCATTCACAAGAAAGAACTTTATTATAAAGAAAGATAGCCATTAATAGTTAGAATGTAGAATTTAGGCCAAAGGCCAAGCACTGGGACCTATGAGGGCATTCAGCACTGAAAGGGACAGTGACAGTAAGAAGGTTTGAAAGGTGTAACAGGAAGAAAACCTCACAGTTGCACTTGGAAACAATTTTTAGAGAGGACAGAAAAAAGAGAATATAAATGGTGGTACTGTGTAAGAAATGAGAGGGGTTGTAGCTAGGGGTTGAAGGGACGCTGCAGAGACCCTTAAGCAATGCCTACAGTGCACCACATGAGGTACTGATAGCACTACCCTCCTACAGGGTCCAAACTTTATGGAACAGACAGTTGCCAAGCTATGCAACCTTAGGTTATAAGTGTACAACCTTTTTTGACTTCAGACTTACTCTTTCAGTACTCTAAATCATCTACAGAGCTTTGTTTATAGTTTTTCCCAGTGTTTAAAGAATCTTACAACCCTTAGAAAAGTCGGGGAATTCCAAAACTCCTCTCTAGCAAATAAAACACTGACCACATACTACATATATTAATATTACTATTTTTCTTTACGACATGCAGTAAATTAATTTTTCATGATCCAATGCTGTTTATGGTATCACTTTGAAGCTGAAAACTTGTAAAAATGGGAAAATAAAATAAAAATTAAAAACTGAATTCTTTAGTCATCTGAACCTCAGTGGGTTACTATAAAAGACTATGGCACCATACTTTTCACAAAACATTGTGCATACTGTACTTCACATTTAATACTCATTGGACATTTCCAAGCTGGGTTATTTCCAGTCTCGCAAAATTTAATAACTCCGTAAGACTGACCTCGGAAACTGGAAAACTGACACAATATTGATCTGATACGTGATGAGAAAGGCTGTGCATTAGTTAGAAAAAGTCTATGTAAAAAACAGCGGCAAAAGGTCTAAAATAATATGAAAAGGGGATTGGATAAACATCTTGACTAGACAGTAATTAATGCTTAAACTTCTGAAGGCAAAAAAGGGAAGTCACTTCAAGTTTAACCCCATGCAAAAAATGGCAGAAAAAACAATAAGGACTGCTCCAAGCTATGACAATTCTAGACAAAATTTATAGATGGCAATAGGTCTTCATAACTACTGCTGTAAATTTAACCCAAAAACAGACCCAAAACATTCCAACTTAATTCAGGAACTTCAAGCTGACTACAGTGCTGGAACGGATCATAAAATTTAGGCCATAGGACAACAGCCAGGACCTGAGGTCATTCAGCACTGAAAGGAAAATTGAGAATAAAGGTTTTACATGTGTAACAGGAGGAAAAACTCACAGTTGCACAATAAAACAATCGTTCGGAGAGTGGAAAGTAAGGCGGAAGAGAGAACACGAACAGACATACATTAAAAGGAATGAAAGGGATTCCAGCTAGGGGTTAAAGGGATGCTTGCAAAAAAAAAAAAAAAAAAAAAAAAAAACTAAAGTAATACCCACAGTGCACTGTGTGGGGCACTCTGAGGGCAGTACCACCCTACATCGGCTAGCTACAGTGCAAAGCACATCAAAACCACACCCTCAAAAGTCCTACCTGAAAATAATTACCTGTTTAAAGAAGTAACACAAAAAAGTTGGTTGCATTTTGCCCTCAGCTATGAAATGCAAAAGCAGCATGCACAAGAATACATGGCCATCATCATTTAAGAAGTCCACTGGCACTTTCCACTGGCACTTGCCACGGCACAGCCGATTCAGTGGCTGCTCATATGCCTGACTTATTTAGCAATACAGTACTGTACCATCTTGAACATGTGGCTCTAATCTCATCTAGAGGCTTTGAAAATAATCCCCTCAGTTGTTGCAACATTCTCATTATGTTCTTTGACTCTTGGTGGGTCACTTATGATGGTGTGACATTTTCTTTCATTTTCAGCTTATCCTGTCAACTGTGTCGTTATGTTTGGCCTTACTTTTGAATAATTCAAATTAGTGGGCAACATACCACGCCCTAACCTTTCCACTAAGGGCAACGTACACAGCCTACCCTCTCCACTAATGGGCAACGTGCAGTAAGACCGGCATCGCAGTATCTAGGTTATTGACGCCATAATAAAATTAAATGGCAAACTAAAAAATACTTAAACCTACAAAAACAAAAGCCTGTGGATAAATAAATTTTGA
The DNA here is from genome assembly GCA_039081455.1 of Macrobrachium rosenbergii. Taxonomy (NCBI): domain Eukaryota; kingdom Metazoa; phylum Arthropoda; class Malacostraca; order Decapoda; family Palaemonidae; genus Macrobrachium; species Macrobrachium rosenbergii. The sequence continues at coordinate 60,659 of JANJGK010002716.1, read as the reverse complement.
TAAGTCAGTTGAAGCACGGCACCAAAGGCCTACACCAACTACCCTCACCTATGGTATGTCTGGAATAGTCTAACCACCGGGCCCTAACCTTCCCACTAGTAGGGAACATATCGCGGCCTACCCTTTCCACCAAAGGGGCAACATGCACCAAGACTGGCTTCGCAGTGTCTAGGTTATTGACGCCATAATAAAATTAAATGGGAAACTAAAAAATACTGAAACCTACAAAAAAAAAAAGCATGTGGATAAATATATTTAGATAAGTCAGTTGAAGTATGGCACCAAAGGCCTGCGCCAACTACCTTCGCCTATGGTATGTCTGGAATAGCCTAACCACCCAGGGCCTAGCCTTCCCGCTAATGGGCGCCATGTCCTTGAATTATGCATGCAGAACGGAGGAGAAAACCACGCAAGCTGATGAGAGAATAAGGAAAATGAACGTGTGTCCAACACCTCTGCTACATCCACAGGAATCTGCCACAGGTAAAAATTTCACGTGTTACCACCACCATCAGTCCCTGAGCTTTAAGTCAAAAGGATTGGGAGGGCATGAGTCTTCAAGCAACACCAAGGACTCCCCATGACTCGCCACTCTTTACTTATGAAAACTCGAGTCAAAAGTCAAAAGGTTCTGGAGGCCATGACTCAAGCAATATCAAGGATTCACCATGACTCACGACACTTCACATAGGAAAAATGGTAGAGCGATAGGGCAGCTCCGCGTCGCCGACGGCACTATAACTTGACTCTTTCTACAGTTTCTTCGTTGCTGATTATGAATTTACCTTCCATTTTTGGCGCTCGAGTGTAATAATTAACCCCCGAAGTCCATCCAACACGGGGTTTCCATACGCGATCTTCACAAGACAGAGCACGGCTACATACGTCTGTTTCGAACGGTTCATATCCCGTCCGGCAAGTGCAATAACGTGTTAACGTATGGGTACCCAACCCCCCCGCCCCCGGTCCAGTACTAAACACGGCGAAGTGACATTCCATTTGGCCGACAACAAACAGACGCTTAGGCCAGGGCCAGTATCAGAACCCCTAAAAGTGTAGAAAAAATCAGTTGAAAAGGTAAACACAGGCGCGGGCCTAATATATAGAATTACCCGAAAAATCGAGTCATAAGGCTCTGGAGGGCGTGACTCAGGCAATATCAAGACTCACCATGACTCACGACACTTTACGTACGAAAAATCGAGTCAAAAGGCTTGGGAGGACGTGACTCTGGCAATATAAAAGACTCGCCATGACTCACCACTCTACAGTACGTACGAAAAATCGAGTCAAAACACTCTGGAGGGCAAGACTCAGGCAATATCAAGGACTCGCCATGACTCACCCACACTTTACATACGAAAAATCGAGTCAAAACACTCTGGAGGGCATGACTCAGGCAATATCAAGGACTGGCCATGACTCACGACACTTCACACAAGAAAAATCGAGTCAAGAGGTTCTGGAGGGCATGACTCTCCCAACTGGCTGCTCATCAAGACTCGAGTGAAACGGCATCGGAGAGCATGACTCAAGCAACACAACGGACTCACCGTGACTCCAACAAAGACTCCAGTCAAAAGTTGGTCGCCATCTGGAAAAGCCCTCTCCAGCCTCGGCAGAAGTTCTTGTAGCTAATATATCACTATTATTGCTATTTAAACTTATATTTATTACCTTAAATATTGAAGGACGACTTATTCATATTATATTTAATAATATAGTAATGTCCAGCGCGACGATATGTCCGTATTTCGGTCGGTAATGTAGAAAGTCACTTGGTGTTAACTGTACGACAGACAAAGAGCGACTGCGGCCGTGAAGGGGGGGAGGCCGAAACCGGTCTCAGTGTTGCCACCTCAAAAAAAGTCAGATTCCCACAAACTTGCTTTTTTTCCCCACAAATTCCCACAAACTAAACTCGAATTTCCACGAAAATTTTCCATAAATTATAGGAGGCTTAATTATAGGATCAAATAGTAGTTTATATAGAAAAAACAAGCCGAAATGAAAGTAAGGTTTCTGATATATTCTGGTGTCCCTGGACCAAGTCAGCTAAGTAGTATAGACGACGCAATATAAAACATGTCATCATCGGATTACGGGACATAATAACAGATCGAATTCTACTACACTGGAATTAATAGAACCGAAGACTATAACTTAGTTCAAATAGGATTCGATACTAAACACGAACATTAAACATTGTGTTACTTATAACTAGCAATGTTGAGCAATTCTTGAAGGATCTGAATGCGTCCAAACTATGCAGATTTCAAGCCGTTGTTACGTAATTCGGTCTTTTTCTCTCCCATTTTTCTTTAATGTCTGGCTTCATTATATGGAAAACAACGACCCCTTTTCCCCGCCTATTCAATCATAACGAAATTTTAGTATTACAACACGACCCAAGATATTGCAATAGGTTTCGTAAACGGAAAAAGAATTATTCGATACGAATTAAACACCTTTTGCCTAATTACGATTAACCGTGTTGGTAAAAGTCCGAATTCGGTGGAAAACAACAACCCAACGACGGCTGGCTATCGTTTATGGACTAAAGCACCATTGCCTCAATTGCACAATGTACCATGGTCCGAATGCACCGAGTATCTGGTCCCAATGCACCACTTCCTAATTAAAGTGCATTTTTTCTTGTGGTCCCAATGCACCAACTTAATTCACATAACACCTGCTCTTTGGGGAACTATATAGGTATCTATATCCATTCTGCAGGATTATTTTCTTTGATTGATATAGCGAATCATTTACAAAGTCTGAATGCAGTAAGAATATTATTACAAAACCAACAAATGCATTATGCTCTGAGAAGAAGATTAAAACTAACCAGTTAAAATGCATTATTCCTTCTGGTCCCAAGGCACCAACTTAATTCACTTAACACCTGCTCTTTGGGTAACTATATAAGTAAATATTATATATTCATACTTTGCAAGATTATTCTCTTTGATAAAGTAAATCATTTTAAAAATCTGAATAAAAATAGAAGTTAACAAAACCAACAAGACACTTTAAGTTAAGGCTTCTGACAGAAAAATTCATAGTCTATAAACTAAGCTGGGGTACATAAAATAAAATAAATATTGATATCAAATACATTATGATAAAAGGATGGATGATATCAAGGCTTTAGTAAAGAAATGAGACCGTCTATTCTTTAAATCACCGAATAACTACTTTTCACAAGCAGAAAACTGAGATTTCACCAGTTTCTTGTAAGAATGACAAAAATTTGGTGATACCTGAATCAACCACACAACAAGCGCATTTTTATGCAGTGTGGTGCATTCAGACTATTTACAAATTGGTGCATTCAGGCTATTGACAAAATGGTGCATTCAGACTATTGACCAAATGGTGTATTCAGACTATTTACAAAATGGTGCATTCAGACTACAAAATGGTGCATTCAGACTATTTACAAATTGGTGCATTCAGACTATTAACAAAACGGTGCATTCAGACTATTGACAAAATGGTGCATTCAGACTATTGACAAAATGGTGCATTCAGACTATTGACAAAATGGTGCATTCAGACTACAAAATGGTGCATTCAGACTATTTACAAATTGGTGCATTCAGACTATTAACAAAACGGTGCATTCAGACTATTGACAAAATGGTACATTCAGACTATTGACAAAATGGTGCATTCAGAATATTGACAAAATGGTGCATTCAGAATATTGACAAAATGGTGCATTCAGAATATTGACAAAATGGTGCATTCAGACTATTTACAATTGGTGCATTCAGACTATTAACAAAACGGTGCATTCAGACTAATGACAAAATGGTACATTCAGACTATTGACAAAATGGTACATTCAGACTATTTACAAATTGGTGCATTCAGACTATTGACAAAATGGTACATTCAGACTATTGACAAAATGGTGCATTCAGACTATTTACAAATTGGTGCATTCAGACTATTTACAAATTGGTGCATTCAGACTATTGACAAAATGGTACATTCAGACTATTGACAAAATGGTGCATTCAGACTATTTACAAATTGGTGCATTCAGACTATTAACAAAACAGTGCATTCAGACTATTGACAAAATGGTGCATTCAGACTATTGACAAAATGGTGCATTCAGAATATTTACAAAATGGTGCATTCAGACTATTTACAAATGGGTGCATTCAGACTACTGACAAAATGGTGCATTCAGACTATTTAAAAATTGGTACATTCAGACTATTTACAAAATGGTGCATTCAGACTACTGACAAAACGGTGCATTCAGACTATTGACAAAATGGTGCATTCAGACTATTGACAAAATGGTGCATTCAGACTACTGACAAAACGGTGCATTCAGACTACTGACAAAATGGTGCATTCAGACTAAGTGGCTGGTGCATTTAGACCAGGCTGGTGGTGCATTCTGTCTAGGCTAATGGTGCATTCAGTCTAATGCATTCAGGCAATGGTGCATCTTGGCTATTCACTCTGAATATAATGACAAGTGTCACATTACACCACCACAATAGGTTACGTAAACTGAAAAAAAAGGAGTTATGAAAATATCCAGCAATTAAATTAACCCATACGAAAAAGAGTTAGTAGCGGTTTCAACGCAATGGACGAACGTATCTGCCGGTACGAAAAGAAATTACATAAAAAGGACCTGATAACGAGACAATCACAAATAAGGAAGCAGTTAAAGACCTTGGTGTGATGTTGAATAGGAATGTGTTACGCAATGATCAAATAGCAATACTACTGGCAAAATGCAAAGCAAAAATGGGAATGTTGTTCCGGCACTTCAAAACAAGAAAAGCTGAACACATGATTATGCTTTATAAAACGTACGTACGTAGTCCACTTGAATATTGCAATATAATATGGTACCCACACTACCAAAAGGATATTGTACAAATAGGGAGTGTACAAAGGTCCTTTACAGCTAGAATAGAAGAAGTTAAGGACCTTGACTACTGGGAAAGACTACAATTCTTAAATTTATATAGTCTTGAAAGGAGAAGAGAACGCTACATGATAATCCAGGCATGGAAACAGACAGAAGGAATTACCGAAAACATCATGGAGCTAAAACTATCAGAAAGAGCAAGCAGAGGTAGATTAATAGTGCCCAAAACTATACCAGGAAAACTAAGGAAAGCACACAGGACATTAATCCACCACGCACCAGCATCGATAATGCAGCTTCTATTCAATGCGCTACCAGCTCATCTGAGGAACATATCAGGAGTGAGCGTAGATGTGTTTAAGAATAAGCTCGACAAATAACTAAGATGCAGCACAGACCAACCAAGATTGGAAGATGCAAAATATACCGGAAGATGCATTAGCAATTCTCTGGTAGACATCAGAGGTGCCTCACGCTGAGGGACCTCCTGGGGCAACCCGAACGAACTGTAAGGTCTGTAAGGTAAGGTCTCTCTCTCTCTCTCTCTCTCTCTCTCTCTCTCTCTCTCTCTCTCTCTATCTCTCTCTCTCTCTCTCTCTCTACACCTTTTACTCTCTCTCTATACGCCTTTTTCTCTTTCCCTCTCTCTACACCTTTTACTCTCTCTCTCTCTCTCTCTCTTATAAATATATATAATTTTTTTTTTTACTGGGGCTGAATGCGTTCACTATGGTTTTAACCGTCATGATTTTAAGAGTTATTGGAGTTGGCAGTGCGGGACACTGCCTTTGTTTTTAATGATGAAGCATACGTGCAAATTGAAGGTATGGGCATGGGTAACCCACTGAGGGTGTGGGCATGGGTAACCCACATTCGCTAACATTTTTATGCACAAATTTAAGAGCGAGCTTCTGGACAGTTGTCCATCTTCTTTGAAACCCTTCTTCTATCGCCGATATGTGGATGACACTTTTGTTCTTTCGAAGGACCAATTGCATCGTGATTCGTTCCTACAATACGCTAGTACTTTACATTCCAACTTTAAATTTACATATGAATTGGAAAATAACAGCCAACTACCTTTCTTAGATAGGATTGTCATCCGTGAAGACGACCATTTTCACACAGGTGTTTTTCGATAGGCAACGTTCACAGCCCTTGGTCTTAACTGTTGTTATAGTTTTTGTTTTATTCAGTTTTCAATGAAATTCATTGTCTACCCTCCTCCACAGAGCCATGCCATTAACTAGTTCCTCGTTGGGCAAGTCGGTAGAGCTCTCGGCTGGCACTCTGCTAGGCCCGAGTTCGAGTCTCCTACCGGCCAATGAAGAATTAGAGGAATTTATTTCTGGTGATAGAAATTCATTTCTCGGTATAATGTGGTTCGGATTCCACAATAAGCTGTAGGTCCCGTTGCTCGGTAACCAACTGGTTCTTAGCCACGTAAAATAAATCTCAATTCTTCGGGCCAGCCATAGGAGAGCTGTTAATCAGCTCAGTGGTCTGGTTAAACTAAGGTACACTTACTTTACCTCACTTAAGGAGAATTTTAATTAATTATTTTCCGGCTGTTGATGTCAAGTTTGTCTATATTTATACTTACTGCCGATGAAATAGGCAGACTTAGGTGAGATGTGATGTACGTATGGGCATTAGTTTCCGTACAGGGTGTACACAATCCAACCCAGAGCTACCTTCCCACTTAAGACAACCACTCTTCATCTGATCCCTTGTACTGTACACAGCTTCAACAAGGCCTTTTACTTTCGGCGCATTTTCCATATATACAGCAACTGAACTTCATTTTAATTGTGTTTCTTTTCTTGTCGAGTGATTTTTATTTCAGTGTTGTATCTTACTTTGCTTTGCTTCGTTCAATGTGTTTTGCGTGTCAACAAAAGATAATTTGTTATACTGTGTTGTTGATCGGTTTTTTATCTTTCATTTTAGCCTCGATGATGAGACACTGGTCTCGGAACGTCGCTGCAAGAATAAAGTGAATTATGTTTCTTGCTGTCGTCTTCTTCTTCTTCTTCTTCTTCTTCTTCTTCTTCTTCTTCTTCTTCTGGTTTTATTTGTGTATATATATATATATATATATATATATATATATATATATATATATATATATATATATATATGCATATATATGTATATATGTGTATAACAAGTAGTGTGGTGATTCTCCTACTATCTCATTTACAGTATTGTTTATAGTAAACTGGACGTCTTCCAAAGCTAAATCCCAGTCTTCTGTATTAGGCTTAACTAAAGTTTTCAGGATATCCTTTATCTTACGATTCGTTCTTTCTACTGCTCCAATTGAACTTGGTTTATATGCTGTGATTTGACATTTATTTATCTCGTAAAATTCACATAATTTTCTTAAAAGTTCACTGGTAAATTCTGCTGCGTTATCAGAAAGAAGAACTTGGGGACATGAATGTCTCGTAATAATTCTAGATTTAAGAAATACAGGGAAGAGTTTGTGGTGTTGGATGAGAAATATTTTCCACCTCAAGCTCTATTTTCCTTCCAGGTTATGAAAAGATGTGGAATTACACTAGATTGTAGCAATGGAAGAATAACTATCAAGGAAATTGATAGAGGAAATGTTTGCTCTCTTGAAGAAGAGGAACAGTTTCAGATAAACTTGATCACTTTACCTGAGACAGCCTCATCTGAAGAAGTAGACATCCAACAGATAGAAATGGAATTTAATGCTAACCCGGGTAGGACAGTGTGTAGAAATTCAATGATAGAAGCAATAGGAGAAGATAGTCAAACTGCTTTTCAAGGCCTAGAAGCCACTCAGGAGGAATTCTCAGATAGCAGGTATGAACCTGATGACTCAAGTGCACAACAAGTAGATACCTCCGAAGAACTTAGTTCTTTTTCCCAACCTGACGATCCTGACACGCTAATAGAAGGTAGTCACCTAATAATAGGAGAAGATACGGAAGAGAAGTATCTCAATGAGGTGTTGCTGTTAGGCAACCTGAAAATAACAGAGATAAGTTCTGTGATACCACAAGATGAAAGTTCAGATGATACTGATGTCTGTTACACTGCCGATGTGCGGAATGCAGAAGAAATCTGCTTAGTTAGTACTGCCGATGATAATCTTGTAAAATTTAGATTAAATAATAGCGTTATGCTGCATCCAAAAGGTCTGACAAAGGTTTGTCTTAGAATTGTAACAGATAAAAACCTAGGTGATACAGATGTGTTATTAGTTAATGAAGACTTACCAGACTTTGTGAAAATGGACAATTCCCTAGTAAGACTTAATGGTGGAAATTGCACGACTTATGTGTATAATTATTCTGACAAGAGACTAGAATTGCATGCCGGCATAGAATTCTGTAAGGGAATTGTGATTACTAACCCTTTACTAACCATAAGTGAAAAAGCATTTGTCTCTGTGGCTGACACGAGAGTTAAATTAGAAGGGGAAGTAAATAATACAGATTTTCCTCATTGTAGGGACAGGTTAATACAGATATTAGAGAAATATAGGAATGTTGTAGCGGTAACAGGAGATAAGTTAGGAAGGACAGATGTCCTGCAGCACAAAATAGTCATAGAAGATGGTGCTAGACCCTTTTATGTACCTAACTACAAACTTCCAATAAGTCAAAGACCCATCGTAGACGAGATGGTTGAGGAGATGAAGGAAGATGGAGTCGTAATTCCTTCTAAGTCACCTTATAATTCACCTTTACTGCTAGTTCCAAAGAAAGACGGTAATTGGAGGATGGTAATCGATTACAGGAAATTGAATTCCCACACCGTCCCTGATCGAATGCCAATGCCAGTCATTAATGACATGTTAGCTCAATTAGGAGGTGCCAAGGTATTTTCTAGCCTTGATCTACTAAGTGGATATTGGCAAGTTCCTCTCGATGAAGAATCCAAGCATCTCACGGCATTCAGTACTCACAAAGAACATTTGCAATTCGAGGTAATGCCGTTTGGTCTTACTTCGGCTCCTTTAACGTTTGTACGTTTAATGCTGCAAACCTTAGGAGATGTTGAAGACGTATCGGTTTATCTTGACGATGTAATAATTGCTAGTAAGGATGTAGAGAGTCATTTCAAGACAATAGAATTAGTATTAGATAGGCTCAGAAAGGCCGGTTTAAAGGTAAAAATTAAGAAATGTCAGTTCATGAAGAAATCTCTAGAATATCTAGGACATGTTATCAGTGAACATGGTTTGAAAATGCAAGAAGGAAAGATTAAGGCTATTGTGGACTATCCAGCCCCAAGAAATTTGAAGGCACTAAGAAGATTCCTAGGTATGGTAGGGTATTATCGACCTTTCATAAAGGGATTTGCTACAATAGCAAAACCATTAACTGAGTTAACTAGGAAAGATGCTAACTATGAGTGGAAAGATGAACAGGAAACAGCGTTCAAAACACTAAAGGATATGTTGATAACAGATCCTATCCTAGTTTATCCAGACTTCGAGAAGGAATTCTACTTAGCCTGTGATGCTTCAAGTACAGGACTAGGTGCCGTCTTGATGCAAAAGGATAAAACAAGGATGAGGACTGTATACTATGCCAGTAGAGTTTTGAATGCAGCTGAAAGAAATTACAGTACAACAGAAAGAGAATGTTTAGCCTTAGTCTGGGGATTACAGAAATTTAGGCACATTTTGCCAGGACATAAAATTAATGTCCTTACAGATCATAAACCCATTTGTGATCTTTTCAAGAAAGGGCTTTTACCAATAATATGAAGTTCAATAGGCGGTTCGTTAGCGTATTAGAATTTGCCCCAGAATTTAGATATATACCTGGTAGATATAACACATTAGCTGACGCCTTATCTAGATCACAAGAAGAGGACGAGAAACAAATTACCACTCATAATTTCGCCTTCAGTTGTCAAATCACAGACCTAGATTTAGACAAAGTTCGTCAGGAACAACAAAAGGATTCTAGAATAAAGGAAGTAATTGGTAACCTCTTGCAAGGTGAGGAAAATTCAGAGTTTCAGTTGATAGATGGATTATTGTACAAAACTTCAGACGAACCAAATGCTTGTTCACGTTTGTACATTCCTAATACACTAATACAGGACGTCTTAGAACTAACCCATTCATGCAAGTTATCAGGACATCCTGGAATTAAGAAAACATGTAGAACAATCACTAGAAACTATTTTTGGCCTCGATGTAGTGAAGATGCTAGTCGATTTGTTCAGAACTGTACCATATGTAATGTACATAAGGGGAATGTCAACGTCAAGGCTCCTCTGGAAATGTATCCTTCAGAATTAAATCCTTTTCAAGTAGTCACAATGGATTTCTTAGGTCCATTCCCGAACACCATCAGAGGAAATAAACAGATTTTAGTTTTCATTGACTATTTGACCAGATACGTAGAAATTGTTCCAACCAGAAACCGAGAAGCATCGACGGTGGCAGAAGCCTTTAAGTCTAGAATCATAACCAGACATTCATGTCCTCAAGTTTTGCTCTCAGACAATGCTGCTGAATTTACTAGTGACATTCTGAAGAAACTGTGTGACTTTTATGAGATACAGAAATGTCAAATAACAGCACATAAGCCAAGCTCAAATGGAGCAGTAGAAAGAACAAATCGCAAAATAAAGGATGTTCTGAAAACATTGGTAACCCCAAACACTGAAGACTGGGACTTGACACTCGAAGACATACAATTTACTCTAAACAACACAGTAAATGAATCAATAGGAGAAACTCCTCATTTCCTATTGTATGGCTACCAAAAGAGAATGCCAAATTCACTTTTGGATGATGCCGCACCACCCAGACGTACGTACAACTATGAGGACTATATTGCTTGGAAGACAAGACGTACCAGGACTAGATTAAAGGAGTTACATAAAAAATCTAGTAAGTATTACAATAACAGATCCACCATACCCTCGTTAAAGGTAGGACAACAAGTTTATGTACTCAATCATGTTCTTGAAGGACCTAATACTAAAGTATCACCTAAATTCCGTGGTCCATATAGAGTTTTAGAAGTTTTGAAGTTGAATAAATTCAAGTTAATGCATGAGATCACCTTGAGAGAATCTATTGTACATAGGAACCACATTAAAGTAGTTCATTCAGAACCTTGGTCGTCTACCCAGTTGACAGATTTGTCTAATAAAGATAAGATAGATAATAAAATAGAATCTTCAATGACCCCAAGGTATAATTTGAGAAGAAGGTAATGGCAAGTGCAATGGTAAGCAAATGTAGTTGATAAGATTTTTACTGCTTAATAACATTATTTCAGCAAATGGATTGTTTGGTGGTTGGCAGTGAGTCAAATTGTGAACTCACTCGTACAACTAAGGAAGGGAGCCATCATCAAGGAACATGGCAAGGTTAAGATGATACAGGACCTAGCCATTGTTAAGATCCGGACGGAGTCCATTATCGATCAGAGAGAGCAGTTAGTCCAGCTGAGCAATCAGATCCAGGCAGGGTTACACAGTGTCCAAGATAGAAATTTGTACGACATGCTCTCCAAGTTGCAGAGTGACATTGATAGTGTTATGCCAAGGAAAGTAGTAAAGTGATCACTCATACCCTTTATAGGCGTCGCTTTACACAATCTCTTTGGAGTGGCGACCGATGGTAATGTTGAAAGGCTAAAGGAAAGAGTGGCTCAACTTGAAAATTGGGCTTCTGAGCAGGGCACTGTCTATAATAAAGTTATAGGAAATGTCAATCAAAATCAGAAAATGATCACAGAGCTGAAAGAATTTGTGAATAGTGCACTCCATAATATTTCATCAGAAATTGCTAGAATCCATCAAACAGAAATGATGGAGCAACTGCTCATAGAAGCAAGTAAATTCCTTCTGGAATACAAGGAATTACTCAATGCAATCATGATGGCAGGTAAAAACCTGCTGTCGCCTTTCTGATAGCCCCTAGTGAAATTGAAGCCATTATTCAGAAGTGTGTTGTGAACAACCATTTGAAGCCACTAGTAGAAAATATAGTGGACTATTATGGCATGATCACAGTGAAAGTAATAGTTAACCAAATAATTCTAGTGATCCCTTTCAACAATCCAGACATCAACTCATTGATGTCAGTCTATCCATTCCCAATGATAGTAGATAATAAGTCCATTGTACTAGAAGGAACAGTTCGACACTTTGCCTTGCAGCATGATTCGTTCCTAGTGACCGAAATTCCCGAACATGAGTTCAGGGAATGTATCATGCTTAATGATGGTGTATATGTTTGTAACATTGTGAATTTCTATGAACCCTTGAGTGCTCTTCATTGTCTAGATGATCTTGTAAACAACAAGAATGGTAAGAACCATTGTAAGTACCTACCGTTTACAGAAACTTTCAAGGCTCAGATCATTGATGATGAAATTTTTGTGTTCTCAGCAGATTGAATGCTAAGATTGACTGTAAGTCAAACAACACAGAAGTAGTTTTCATTAATGTACACTCATTTTCATCTGCTTGTGAATTGGTCATTCTACATAATTTGTATTACAAACCTACAGTCTTCACGACGTACAGTTTAAATATCACTAAAAGTGTACATCAGTTTGAAGTTATTAACGAATTTCAGCTTTCAGAACTGGAATTGGAGACATTCACAAAGCTAGAAGAGGTTCATACTTTCTTTCATACATATAAGACCAAGATTTCTCCTATCATGTCATTCATAAATGTCATTCTTTTGGTACTGTTTGCTTTCATTTCCTTTACAATTGTCAGGAAATTAATATTGAATAAGCTTACCATAATCAAAGACATAATGGACAGAATCCTTCCTAAAGAGTGATAGCGTTTACCATTGACTTGCACTTGAACATTTTGATGATTGATTTTTTTTTTTTATTTACAATTTATGATTTCTTTTAATAACAATCAGATATGTTTATGATGTGTGAATTTTTACCAAGTTATCATGATTGATAACCAGAGAGTAATAGGCATTTGATATATTAACTTTGCCTTATTTTTCTGCATTTATTTTGAGTATTTGATATATAATTTTATTTCCATGCACCTGCTTACATTACTACTTTATTCATTTTTTGCATTACATTATTATTGCTGGGTTTACCTTAGTTGGTTGGCTTAGAGTTAATTTTTGTGATGATTTTATGTGGTGTTGAGATTGGGTTTACCTTAGTTGGTTGTCTTAGAGTTAATTTTTGTGATGATTTTATATGGTGTTGAGATAGTTAATCCTCTTACATTAATTGATTCAATTTGTAATTTTGTACATTGTAGTCAATGTAGGTATGTGGCCAAGTGATGTTATGCAATGAATTTGAAAGTATTTCTACAGTGAATAAGTATGAAATTCACTGATCGGGATTATGAGAGAGAGAGAGAGAGAGAGAGAGAGGAGAGAGAGAGAGAGAGAGAGAGAGAGAGAGAGAGAGAAAGAGAGAGAGAGAGAGAGATGGTGTTGATAACTTGAAATGATGAGCCATGAGACCAAGTAAATTGGAGTTTGACCACAACCAACATCGAGTTATGGGAAAGTAAGGAGGAGCTAGAGGAATGATTATGAAGTGAAAAGGTCAGCAAAATTGACCTGATTTGTCCTTTGCCAAAGTGGGAGTTGAAATTGAACCATTAAGATTAGAGTAGACTTCCTCAAAGAGGCGGAGTTTTATTCAATATAGGTCCAGAGTTCATTCTGATCAATTTTTAGTTAGAGTTAACTTGAACCCTTTTTGGGTAAGATCTGTGTCGCTCTCCTCTCTGACATCAAGAGAAATTTCTAAGTCCAGTGTGGCTGGCCGTGTGAACTCTTAGTGTTATAAGAATAAAACTTAAGAAAGTGCCCGGCGAAATCACTTAACCCCCTCCTGAAATAAGTTATACAGTGTGAGATGAATTATTTACCAAGTGAATAACAACAGACAGAAGCAGAGTCATTCATAGTTGGGAACGCATACCACAACATAACGAAGTGCATATGCGTAATAAAGTTTTGTCTATCAAACCGGTTCCAGATGTATATAAATATATATATATATATATATATATATATATATATATATATATATATATATATATATATATATATATATATATATATATATATATATATATAATATATATATATAATATATATATATAATATATATATATATATATATATATATATATATATATATATATATATATATATATATATATATATATATATATATATATACATGTATATATATACACATATATACATGTATGTATATGTATGTATATATATATATATATATATATATATATATATATATATATATATATATATATATATATATATAGTTATATATATATATATATATATATATATATATATATATATATATATATATATATATATATATATATATATATATATTATACAGTTTGAGATCTAGCAGTCAATATTAATGGTTATTTCCCAAAAAGAAAAAACAGCCAAACAAGTTTTTGTCTATGATATTGGTTCCTGTCCCATTTCAACTTTCACTTCAAACAATTTCTGAATAATTTTACCTTTCATATTTCGAAATCCAGGACGTAGCCGCGACCATTATGTATGAAATGTATTGTGCTTTCTACAATATATTGTTTCCTGATGGACTAGTTAGGCTGCAGGAACGGGTTCACAACATTTTATAACCCATTAACAATATTGCTTTGAAATTTTGAGTTGTTATTTTGTGGATATATGTATACATTGTTTAGTCTTTGAAATATGTTTTATAATTTTTCAAAATGAAGATAATTAGCTAAATTATACCTTGATAATTGCATTGGTTTATTTTATTTTACTAAATCAACAAATTTCGAAAATATTATTATGCTTATTACCATTTTAAATACCGATGGTTTTATCACTTATTATTTTCACTTTCCTTATTCCGTTGTTTTACAGTATATGCTTCATTGACTAAATTGCAAATTATATTCGTATTTCTCTACATTTATTATATAATTTACTTATGTTTTATGACTTTTTACATAAAATAAGGAAAATTATGAAGCCTATGAACATATATGCAAAGCTTTAAACAAAATAAATCAATAACAGATTAACATTCAATAACAAGTTTTACATTATTCCATTTTTTTAAGTCAAATATAAAAAATATGAAGCCTATTAACAAATATGCAAAGTTTTAAGCAAAATAATTCAGGAACATTAATTTTCAATAATAAGGTTAAGAATATTCTATGTGGTGAATATAAAATATATATAAAAATATTATCCGACATCAATGCAGGGGAAAATTGCATTGATTCTCTCCACGAAATATGATCCCAACAGAACAATTAATATTCGAATTGGTGTTATATGACAACCAAGCAATTCGGAATGACGGTTTCATTATGATAGCGCCCATATGTTGTTGCTGTTAAACCTTTTCATTAATTTTATAGATTGGTAATTTTTACCTCTATGAGGAAAATTATTATTATTATTATTATTGAAGAAGCAAATCCACAGTTATGTATATGTACATAGATTTAAAGATAAATATATAACTGTGGATTTGCTTCTTCATTTCAAGACTCATGCTACTATGAGTATTTTTTTTATTACTATTATTTTTTTTTTTTGAATATGTACCCAATTCATACGGGACAAGCCTACAGGGGCCATTGACTTGAAATACAAGCCTCCAGAGCATGTGGTAGACAGGTTTTCCAGCAATATTGGAAAAGTTTTCCGTGCGTCTTTAATTGTGTTCTTGAAGAATCTAAAAATTATTTCTTTTCCGAAGAAGAATTTTTCTTTAATTAAGACAAGCGATTTTAAACTACTCTGTATCCTTCAAAAGATCTAGTATTATAATTTGCTGCTGGTACCATAAAAAAACTATATATTTATAACTTACTCTGCTATGCGAAAAAACTTATCATTCCTTGCTGGAGGCAACCATCTCTCTCTCTCTCTCTCTCTCTCTCTCTCTCTCTCTCTCTCTCTCTCTCTCTCTCTCCCTTAATAAGGTGATCAATGGCAATGGAGAAGCCTTGTTAAAACAAAAGAGGTCACTTTTCTCTTGAAGCTGACTGGATTACTGGACGCTATGTGATGACCATTTCAGGAAACAGAAATTCTTGAGACCACCTTATTTTTAACTATTGGGAAAAATTAACGCACACAGACGCACAAACCAGTGTATACACACACACACACACACATATATATATATATATAAATATATATATATATATATATATATATATATATATATATATATATATATATATATATATATATATATATACATATATATATACATATATATATATATATATATATATATAAATATATATATATATATATATATATATATATATATATATATATATATATAAAATATGTATATATATACTTATATATACATATATTTATGTATATGTATCTATCTATAATAATAATTTCCAAGTTGATCTTGTCCTCCCCGGGGTGAAATTTTCTAGAAAGCTTTATTGCCACGAAAATAGCATTTTTTTTTAAAGAAAGAATTATAAATTTAGCGAAAAATCATCAGCATCGTATCCTTTTCCCTCGTCGTCGGGAGGAGATATCTATCTATCTATCTATCTATCTATCTATCTATCTATCTATCTATATGTATATATATACATATATATAGATATGTAAATATATATAGATATATACATATACATATACATATACATATATATATATATATACAGTATATATATATGTATATATATATATATATATATATATATATATATATATATATATATATATATATATATATATATATTTCTCCCGGCGACGAGAGAAAAGGATACGATGATGATTTTTCACTAAATTTTTAATTTATTTCCTTTTTTTAAATATTGATGTTTTCGTGGCAATAAAACTTTCAAGAAAATTTCATACCCTCTGGTGCGAGAAAGAATCATTGTCGCCTGGCGCCGTAATATCTTCGTGTTTTTCCTGCAGACGTTTTAGAATTCTTCTGCTCATGCGTATAGCGCCATCACTCAGTAGGTGCACTGACACCAAGGACTACAGTGGCCATCTCATGGATCCTCCAGGAAGACGTCTTGAAGCCTTCAGAGACAGCATGTGAGCAAAGGCGAAGTTTATGGTTAAAATGAACTGGATGACGAAGTAGATCGACTAAAAGAGATTTTCAAGACGGAAAAGTACAACACGAGAATGGCAGATAGCTTCAATCTGCAATTGTTTACTGCTAAAAATATGGACTACTTCTCGGAGCAGTATGAAGTCGAGGTTCCTGCCTTCTGCGATTATTCAGCACCTCTACAGTCATATTGTCACTTACGGACGCAAGCTCTTCATTCGAAATAAGGAAGGAAATAATCAAGAAGAGAGGAAAACAGTGGAACGAACGAAATGAAGAATTTATACGAAATAAAAAGTAGAGAACTTGAGGTGTTTTCCAAGCTGATTGAGAGGGGATTTTGGATGCCCAAAATTACCGCTTGGAGCAGTTCTTCGCTCGAAATAAGAAAGAAAAGGAATAAAGAAGAGAGGACATCGGCGTGGAGGTATAATGAAGAATGCTGACGAAGAAAAAAGTAGATAACCAGAGGTGTTAGAAACTGCTTCAAAGATTTTGGATTCACAGAATTACTTTTCGGAGAAGCAAGGAAGAATCAAAGGGATGATCAATATCGTCAGTAAGAGGGAATCTCATAAATTTATAGAAGACGACTCCTTAAAGCAAAGAAGCTGTTTATGTGCCAGAAAAAGAACTCCAAGTAATGGTTATCGCGATGTTGAAATGACCTAAAACCTTCAGGATTTTCCTTGAAGACATTTTGGAATCCTTCAGTCTCCGGCTCCTGGAAGGACGAGAGGAATGCCATTCGCGCATGCGCCGAGCTTCAAAGTGTCCAAGAACAATCTCCGAGATGCTTCAAATCGTCTGGAAGCCTTCGGAGACAGAAAGTGTCAGATTTGAAAAGTAGGGTAAGAGAAAGCAAAGAGTATTGGTGAGGGGAAGGGCCCGACCCAGAGGCCGCTTCCTTCCTCCAAGGAAGCAGCCTATGGGTCTGACCCTTCCCATGGAAAGGGCCCAAGCCCCTTAAGGATTGGCCCCAAAAGCCTACAAGGCTTGCCAGTCTTTTGAGGGCAGCCTTGAAGGGAAGGGTCCGACCCAGAGGCTGCTTCCTCGGAGGAAGGCAGGTATCCTGCCAGGTTGGGGAAGCAGGCCTGGAGAGGGCCCAAGAACTTCAAGGATGAGGCCCAAAGTCCTCCAAGGCTGGCCAGTCTGTTGAGGGCAGCCTTGAAGGGAAGGGTCCGACCCAGAGGCTGCTTCCTCGGAGGAAGGCAGGTATCCTGTCAGGCTGGGGAAGCGGGCCTGGAGAGGGCCCAAGAACTTCAAGGATGAGGCCCAAAGTCCTGCAAGACTGGCCAGTCTCTTGAGGGCAGCCTTGAAGGGAAGGGTCCGACCCAGAGGCTGCTTCCTCGGAGGAAGGCAGGTATCCTGTCAGGCTGGGGAAGCAGGCATGGAGAGGGCCCAATAACTTCAAGGATGAGGCCCAAAGTCCTCTTAGGCTGGCCAGTCTCTTGAGGGCAGCCTTGAAGGGAAGGGTCTGACCCAGAGGCTGCTTCCTCGGGGGAAGGCAGGTATCCTGCCAGGCTGGGGAAGCAGGCCTGGAGAAGGCCCAAGAACTTCAAGGATGAGGCCCAAAGTCCTCCAAGGATGGCCAGTCTCTTGAGGGCAGCCTTGAAGGGAAGGGTCCGACCCAGAGGCTGCTTCCTCGGAGGAAGGCAGGTATCCTGCCAGGCTGGGGAAGCAGGCCTGGAGAGGGCCCAAGAACTTCAAGGATGAGGCCCAAAGTCCTCCAAGGCTGGCCAGTCTCTTGAGGGCAGCCTTGAAGGGAAGGGTCCGACCCAGAGGCTGCTTCCTCGGAGGAAGGCAGGTATGCTGCCAGGCTGGGGAAGCGGGCCTGGAGAGGGCCCAAGAACTTCAAGGATGAGGCCCAAAGTCCTCCAAGGCTGGCCAGTCTGTTGAGGGCAGCCTTGAAGGGAAGGGTCCGACCCAGAGGCTGCTTCCTCGGAGGAAGGCAGGTATCCTGCCAGGCTGGGGAAGCGGGCCTCGAGAGGGCCCAAGAACTTCAAGGATGAGGCTCAAAGGCCTCCAAGACTGGCCAGTCTCTTAAGGGCAGCCTTGAAGGGAAGGGTCCGACCCAGAGGCTGCTTCCTCGGAGGAAGGCAGGTATCCTGCCAGGCTGGGGAAGCGGGCCTGGAGAGGGCCCAAGAACTTCAAGGATGAGGCCCAAAGGCCTCCAAGACTGGCCAGTCTCTTAAGAGCAGCCTTGAAGGGAAGGGTCCGACCCAGAGGCTGCTTCCTCGGAGGAAGACAGGTATCCTGCCAGGCTGGGGAAGCGGGCCTGGAGAGGGCCCAAGAACTTCAAGGATGAGGCCCAAAGGCCTCCAAGACTGGCCAGTCTCTTAAGAGCAGCCTTGAAGGGAAGGGTCCGACCCAGAGGCTGCTTCCTCGGAGGAAGACAGGTATCCTGCCAGGCTGGGGAAGCGGGCCTGGAGAGGGCCCAAGAACTTCAAGGATGAGGCCCAAAGGCCTCCAAGACTGGCCAGTCTCTTAAGAGCAGCCTTGAAGGGAAGGGTCCGACCCAGAGGCTGCTTCCTCGGGGGAAGGCAGGTATCCTGCCAGGCTGGGGAAGTGGGCCTGGAGAGGGCCCAAGAACTTCAAGGATGAGGCCCAAAGGCCTCCAAGACTGGCCAGTCTCTTAAGAGCAGCCTTGAAGGGAAGGGTCTGACCCAGAGGCTGCTTCCTCGGAGGAAGGCAGGTATCCTGCCAGGCTGGGGAAGCAGGCCTGGAGAGGGCCCAAGAACTTCAAGGATGAGTCCCAAAGGCCTCCAAGACTGGCCAGTCTCTTAAAAGCAGCCTTGAAGGGAAGGGTCCGACCCAGAGGCTGGTTCCTTCGGAGGAAGACAGGTATCCTGCCAGGCTGGGGAAGCGGGCCTGGAGAGGGCCAAAGAACTTCAAGGATGAGGCCCAAAGGCCTCCAAGACTGGCCAGTCTCTTAAGAGCAGCCTTGAAGGGAAGGGTCCGACCCAGAGGCTGCTTCCTCGGGGGAAGGCAGGTATCCTGCCAGGCTGGGGAAGTGGGCCTCGAGAGGGCCCAAGAACTTCAAGGATGAGGCCCAAAGTCCTCCAAGGCTGGCCAGTCTCTTAAGAGCAGCCTTGAAGGTAAAGGTCCGACCCAGAGGCTGCTTCCATGTAGGATGGCAAGTATCCTGTCTGCTGGGGAAGCGGGCCTGGAGAGGGCCCAAGAACTCCAAGGATGGGACCCAAAAGACCCCAAGGCTTGCCAGTCTCTTGAGGTCAACCTTGAAGGGAAGGGTCCACCCAGAGACTGCTTCCTCGGAGGAAGGCAGGTATCCTGCCAGGCTGGGGAAGCGGGCATGGAGAGGGCCCAATAACTTCAAGGAAGAGGCCCAAAGGCCTCCAATGCTCGCCAGTCTTGTGAAGGCAGCCTTGAAGGGAAGGGTCCGACCCAGAGGCTGCTTCCTCAAAGGAATGCAGGTATCCTGCCAGGCTATGGAAGCGGGCTTGGAGAGGGCCCAAGAACTTCAAGGATGAGGCCCAAAAGCCCCCAAGGTTCACCAGTCTCTTGAGGGCAGCCTTGAAGGGAAGGGTCCAACCCAGAGGCTGCTCCCGTGGAGGGGGGCAGGTATCCTGTCAGGCTGGGGAAGCGGGCCTGGAGAGGGCCCAAGAACTTCAAGGATGGGACCCAAAAGACCCCAAGGCTTGCCAGTCTCTTAAGGGCAGTCTTGAAGGCAAGGGTCTGACCCAGAGGCTGCTTCCTCGGAGGAAGGTAGGTATCCTCCTAGGCTGGGGAAGCAGGCCTGGTGAGGGCCTCAAAGTTTATTATCCACCCAAAAAGTCTAACAAGTTCTGTCTATCAAACTGGTTCCAGATGTGTATATATATATATATATATATATATATATATATATATATATATATATATATATATATATATATATATATATATATATATATATAATATATATATATGTATACATATACATGTATGTATATATACATACATATATATTATATATATATATATATATATTATATATATAGGCCCTATATATATATATATATATATATATATATATATATATATATATATATATATATATATATATATATATATATATATATATATATATATACATCACTAAGGAAGCAGTAGGGAAAGGCATCCTCATCATCTACAGTTTATTTTCAATGCCGACGTTTCGCGACGAATTCCAAGTCGCATTTTCAAGGCTATAAAATATAATTTGCGAGCATCAATAACAAATTAATGCAATGGCAACAGCTCTTTATGTAGTAAAAATATTTAAAACAAAACACCTCATTCCAAGACAAGCCAATAATGAGTAAAAGGAGTTCACTAAAATCTTAAAACAACCTACCTATATGAAAGAAAGAACAAGACTAACATAAATAAGTAAAAACAGAGTGAGGAAAACCAGTTGCCCAAACTAGGCTATAAACAATTTCACTGAGGACGATTGAGTATTTAACGACGGTACAGTCTTCCTGATAATTATGGATTCTAGGATGGTTAAGTCGTTGTTATGAGTTCCAGAAACAAATAGTCCTACAAGATGGTGATCTACACATGACAAGCTTCGATGTAGAATCTCCTTTTACAAATGTGCTTCTGAATAAAACCATCAGCATTATTTTAGACAAGATTTTTTATGACGATCGTGTAGTTTTTCATGGTTTTAACAGACAACTTTTTAAGACTTTTCTTGAGCTTGCGGTGCAAGACTCAATGTTTGTTTTTAATGGTCAGCTCTTTTCGCAGGTCGATGGAGTTGCCATGGGCTCCCCATTGGGACCTGTGTTTGCTAATATTTTTATGGCTTTTTTAGAAGAAACCTTTTTAACTAACTGCCCGGATGTGTGTAAACCTGTCTATTATAGAAGATATGTTGATGACACTTTTGCGTTGTTCAAGGAACCTTGGCATAGAGAGATGTTTCTGGAACATATTAATAAGCAACATCAAAATATAAACTTTACCATGGAAAAAGAAAGCAACAACTCTTTACCTTTTTTAGATATCAATGTCAGCAGAGACAATGGTGAATTTACTACATCTGTGTATAGGAAAAAAACATACACTGGACTTGCTAACAACTTCTATAGTTCATGTTTTAAGAACTTTAAGCTAAATTCCATATACACTTTAGTTTATAGGGCTCTTCGTTATTCTTCGAGTTGGTCTCTTTTTCATACTGAGATTTTATTTTTAGTCAAATTTTTCTTACAGAACTCCTATCCTGAAAACTTGGTTTTTAAAGTCATTAACACACTACTGTCACAACATTTCTCTAATCCGTCACCTTCTTATAATGTCTTAAAGAAAAATATATATGCAACAATCCCGTTTATTTTTGACAACAAGTTTCCAGCCAAACTTAAACAAATAATTGAACAGGAATTTGGCTGCCTTAAGATACAATTGATCCCAATCAATCCACTCAAGATCGGTGTATTCTTTGGCTACAAGGACAAACTGCAGACCTTCATGAGATCTAACGTTATTTATAAATTCAAGTGCCCAGGATGTCCCGGTATCTATGTTGGATCTTGCCGTAGGTTACTGCAGGTGAGATATTGTAGCCATGTGGGATACAGTTTTAGAACGGGTCAGAAACTGAGTAAACCAGAATTTTCTAATATAAAGAACCATGCCTCCATATGTAAAATCGAAATAAATAAAAAACATTTCTCTATTATTGGTGGAACAAGCCATAGTGATTACCTAACCACCCTTGAGTCTTTATACATCAAACGGCTTGTTCCGTCTTTGAACTCTAACGTTTCCGCTTCTCCTCTTTATCTAGCATAACTGAAGTCTTCAGTAGGGTGGGGGGGTCAGGTCTTGGTCATTCGTTCTTCTCCTTCTCCTTTGAATGGTTTGTTCAGCACTGGTTTCTTTTTACTGCATACGTTTCAAGTTTTATTAATTTTAATTTTTGTAAATAATTTTTTTTTCTTTTACCTTTATCTTTTAAAATAGTTTTTTGTAAATTTTAACGAAATTTGTTATATTTGCAGATTGAAGATGCACATAGTACATGTGCGAAACGTCTCGTATAAATAAATTATGGCCTTTTTTTATGTGTTTTGTGGACCCCGCTGTATGCCTTCATATATCTTCGCCTGGAATCCTTATATATACAGTATATATATAATATATATATATATATATATATATATATATATATATATATATATATATATATATATATATATATATATATATATATATATATTCATATATATACTGTATATATATATCCTAGAGCAGGCCTTACACATCTTTGTGGTTGGTGGGCGTGGTGGGTTAACTTCAAGGGGTGTTTGCGTCATGATCCAGGAGTGTTTAGGCCATATATCACTCAGCCAATCAGAGCTCTCCATTATCCACCCATCCATCTGCCAGTGCATAAACATTCCTACATAATAATAATATGTCTGTTAAAAGGAAAAATAATTAATTTTCTTTGTGAAAAATCTGATATGAATTATTTCTGATCCTGAATTTTCATTTTATTTCTTCCTGGCCTAGTTGTGCTTTGACGGAAGTTACCGTCTTTCAGTGAACTATACTTTCTTTACTAGGCGAGGTGGGCAGGGACGTGGGTCATGTCACCCTTGTGACGTCAGAACCTTGCCTCAACCGAAGGTGCCCATTGGTCAGGGGATTACTGGTATTTTAATCCCGACTCCACCACTGCGCCACCCTGCACTGATATAAATAGACTCAAAAATGGTATCAAATTTCACTTTGGTCTTTGCACGAGGTGTCGTGATAAGTGGCTTTCGGTTTCCGAGTCTCGTCGAATCGAAGACTTTAATTTCCACCGCTGATTATTTTAGTGTACAGTTTTCTTTTAAGAGACAGTATACAGAAATGGACGGGACCGTGTGGGCTTTCGTATGCGCCGCCCAGGTGAGTAGAATTATAATGGTAACATTTAATCTTCAAAATATTTGTAATTTTGCCAAATCTATTATGTTGCCTGCCTCTCCCGCCGCCCACCCCCCACCTCTCTCTCTCTCTCTCTCTCTCTCTCTCTCTCTCTCTCTCTCTCTCCAAACTAAATTTGTTGGATATTTCCATGTGGTTTTTCATAACTGAGTTTGAATAAGAAAGGGTTTAGTTTTTATCAGATTTCTAGTTTGAGTTGTATTGCTTTATGGTTTAGTGTTTTACAGTTTCCCTTGATTTTCTTCATATATTCGATGTACATCACAATATAGATTGCTAATGAAGGTAAATAAGGATGGGTTTGACACTTTCCCAAACGGATATATTTACTACTTAATTTTGACATGAAACTCTTGACTTCTTATAGTCAGGCAATGGCTGGTTGCACAATTGTATATAAGCATTTTTAACTTATCACATTTGGATAGTTTTTGTGAAGGCTAAATTAAAATTTTCATAAATGATAGCGCTTTATTCTCGTAACCGTAATATTATTTTTGCTTTCAAGTATCAATCCTATTTAGGTTTCCTGTCCATCCAGTTCCATATGTTCTTCAATATTTCCATAATTTTTGTACCAATATGTTCAGTGTAGTCCATACCCAAGTAAAATTCCGTATTATCTGCGAAAACATTACAATTTATTTCATTTTTCCATTTTTAATCATTGACTGTATACACTAAAATGTCTGTTCTTCGACACTGCCTTGTGGGACTCTTTTCTGGAGAGTTTTTGTCCAAATCAATATTGAATTCCTGAATCAAACGACATTTTGGGAGAATAGATTAGCATCACACATTTACCATTGGTTACATATTTTAGTTCATTCATCACAGAAGGAAATACTGTTTCGATAAAGAGGTAAAATATTGCACCATTCAGCATGTTCAACAACGCTTCCATAAATTCGGTTTTTTTATGAGATGGTAAAAAATTATGTACATGATTTGAGGATAACCTTGATCATTGGATTCTTTTCAAATGTCTAACTCTCGAAATGGGTTATCATTACAGCTTGTATTTTCTCCTTACTTTTTTTTTCTAAAATTTTCCTCGTGCCTCATATAAAAAAAATACTTCTTGGAAACATTAATTGTCTTATTATTTACATAACTTTCATATTTTCTGCAAAAAAAGAACGATTTAGAAATTTATTACTTTCACTTTCTTTGACGGTAATTTACACAGCTTCTGCTTATTTTTGTTATGGTACCGTAATTAAGTAAACTATATCATTCTTTCTGTAAATTTATCTTAAACTTTATTTAGCTCTCTCCCCACCTGCGGTTAGATGAGCTGGTATTCTGGCTTGTTGAGTGATCACATATTTCAGTTGTTCAGTGTGATCAGGACTTAATGTCTAATGTATGGGAAGATCTTGCGATTATATTTAAGGAGCTTACATAGTTAGAATGGTTTTGTACCAAGGTTTGAACTTTCAGTATTCTACAAACTGTCTTCTCATATAAGAGTTTCACTGCAACATTAAATACATTTAAATAGTCTTTTGGTTCGTTGACTATTTTCTATTGCCTAACCGAATAATTTTTAACATGAATATATCACATTTGTTATCGTATTTCAATATTTTTCTTCTCACTGACTAAACCTTGAAGAGGCGCTTCTTACATCTATGCTGTGTTTGTTTTGCATGGTCAGTTCTACGAACTACTATATACTCGTATAGTATGATGTGTGTTGTGCATGTTAGCCATGACAATGAATACCCTTTTTCTCGACATAGTATTCTTTCAGTTGATGGTCTTTCTCACATTTTCGTTATATAGTTTCCCCTTAAGCTTCTTGCGCTTATTTTAAAGTTTTTGCCATTGAAAGTATTTTGTTACAAGGTACCGGTCAAGCACACTGCAATATTTGCTGAATTTTCTCCTGCCCCCATGCACAGCACTGCTCGTTTTGTCGGTTTTGAACATTTCATGATTTGTGGTTACTTATTTTGGTCTTTCGTTCATCATCTTCTAAAACATTTTCCATAAGTTTGTTGCGGGTCTCTTTTAACTTCTTCCCCAGTTGCGATGTTTATTACGAGATACTTTTTAAGATTATCATTTTTTGCAACTTGTAACACATTTTTTTTTTATCAGAAAACTCGTAAAGGGTCTTACTTTTGCTTGCTAATCGAATTTCTGGAATCACTGACATGTTTTTCTTCTTCAAAAGCTTTCGTTTGAAGAGTCAAGCGATTTTAGAATTACTTTACTTTAATTTGATATTGATGCTTTAAAATAATATTGTAGTGTTAATCTGTCAAATTTTCATTGATTTCTATGACTGTCTTCATATACTTCCCTTCACTTCGTGTCTTTTTTTAGACAACTTTCGTGAGAGGCTCTGCAACTACATCGAACATGTCAGGCGTCTTCTTAAACTCCTCATGTCTAAAAATGATGTATTTTTTCTCTGCCTAAAACACAACAAATTTCAGTTTTTTTTTTTCGTTCTATGTAATAGTACCTAGACTTCACTTTATTATTTTATTTTACTCTTGATATTCACAAAAGTTTTATTGGTCTTGATTTTCCCTAAAACTGTTAGCATTTTTTTATTTCTACCTAAAACCTTGGCCCATTTCACCTAGCTTCTCATCTGCTGAGGCAACAAAGAAACTCCAGCGATGAAAGATAACCTGAGAGGACAAGGCATCGGGGAGTTAGTGGGCTAATTCGTCGTAACTTGTAAAATACCAAATGGAATCTATGCGCAGGAAAATATTTAAATAGTCTTTCAAGCCTAAAACTTATTTCGCCCGGTCCTAGAAAACTGTATTTAAAACAAACAATGACACCCCAATAAACGATTAAGTTTAAGCGTTCAAATATTTATTTTTATGCCTGGTATCTAGTGGAATACACCAACAATTAAAAGAAGGACGCATTACATTTGTAACCTTGAATGAAGATACCCTAGAAACGGCCCAACACAGATCATATTCGCTTCCTTCGGGTAACTGTTTAATTGAATTGAATGACTGTACGTAAATATCGAGGACGGAGTAAAAAAAAAAAAAAAACTTCAGATTCCTTTTGAAAATGTTAAAATTAAAACACAGTAAAACTGATTTAAGTCCGTTTTTCAGCCTTACGGATTGCCCAAGGCGTCTTGTGTTGAGAATGCCGAGATGGGATGGGATTCCTTATTGCATACAGCGGCAATTCTTGGACATACAACCTGTGTCAGGATCCTCGTCGATTACCACAATGGAAATACCGAAGGACTGGGGTCACGTATGGAATGATTTACACGTTTGTTAACTGACTTGAAATGTTTGAGTTATCTAATATTTAATATAATCACCTTGGCTCACAAGTGGCCTACTTTTACATGAATAGTGTAATATATATATATATAATATATATATATATATATATATATATATATATATATATATATATATATATATATATATATATATATATATATATATATATATATATATATATATATATATATATATATATATATATATATATATATATATATATATATATATATATATATATATATATATATATATATGTGTGTGTGTGTGTGTGTGTGTGTGTGTGTGTGTGTGTGTTTGCATGCACGTACAGTGTATGAGTGTGTGTGGGTGTGTTATAAAAATTTTTCCAATAACTGACAAGTTCTCTTTTGCAGTGTCAATAAGTGGACGATATATGAATGGAGTTAACCCTTTATGGTGTGCTGCTTCCAAAGGCCACTTAGGCCCTGTCCACACTAGCGGGCATGCCCGTCGAGCACTTCCAGCTGTTTATATTTTCTCTCGCTTCTGAAGCAGTGTTACCAGACATTCGCATCGTTTTGGCTCCATACTCGGTCGGTCAGTATAGTGGAACAGTTATGGGAACAGTGTTTGCCCGTCGGGCAGTGCCCGCTAGTGTGGACAGGGCCTTAGAGATCGTGGCCTTTCTCCTTTCCAAGGGTGCTGATGCAAATGGCGTCACGACCTTCAACAGCACGCCCTTGGCAGCAGCGTGTTCACACGGACACCTCATATTGCCAGACTTCTTGTGGAACACGGAGCTTGTGAGT
The DNA here is from genome assembly GCA_039081455.1 of Macrobrachium rosenbergii. Taxonomy (NCBI): domain Eukaryota; kingdom Metazoa; phylum Arthropoda; class Malacostraca; order Decapoda; family Palaemonidae; genus Macrobrachium; species Macrobrachium rosenbergii. The sequence goes on along the minus strand of JANJGK010002716.1, from coordinate 32,662 downwards.
CTTTGGGAAGCATGATGATCGTTCGTACAACAACTGCTCTGTATTTAACTAACTGTTGTTCAATCGTTGCCATTTACAGATAATTGTTTCTGTCTGATGCCACGTAAAATACCGCGCCATTTAGTTTTTTTAGTTGACAATGATTTATTTAAACATATTAATTTATTTGTTAGTTTGTTATTAAGCTTTTTATTTATTCGCTTATTTGTTTGTTTGTTAATCATTAACTTATTTAATTTTGCATTTATTTCTTTGTTTTTTTGTTTATTTACATATTTATGTATGTTGTTATTTATTCATGTGTTATTCCAGACATTGAAGCTGCCGATCACCACGCGGACACTTGTCTGATGCTCACTTCTTGCAACGGTCATCTGGAGACTGGGAAGTACCTTTTATATATTGGAGCTGACGTGAATAGCAAAAATATATAGGGGAAAGGCACTGTGCATGGATGTGCAGAATCAGGATATCTGGAAATAATGAAGGCGTTGCTGGACCACAATGCTCGTTTGGATGCTGTTTATTCTGGTAAGTTGGATGGAAATACTTATGTTCAACTGAATTATTTTGATGGTCTGCGCTAAATACAAATTCCCAGTGCATAGCAGTATAAATTAACTTTTAGAATATGAGTCCACGTCATTTTGTTTATAAAATGAAATGTACCCTTGCACAAAATCTTAGTACCAAATGCACTGCCATTAAAATGAATTCAAGTCAGTCACTTTCTTCTGGAGTGATTTATCCATCGTCTTCTCCTTTCCAGGAACAACACCCTTAACGGCAGCGAGCTCTGTGGTCATGCAAATTTCGTCGAATATCTCGTTCCCGGAACAGATATATCCAGGATGGAGAAATCGAAGCACTGAAGCTTCTTGGAGCCTCAGTTTTAGACAAAATGAGAGATGCAGTCGGTGCTGTCGAGCACTGGAAATCAGCCCTGAGTCTGAGGTGGGTTTTAATGAAAAGTCCAAATGATTTATTTTTTGAGCTAATTAACAATTTTTAATTTTGTGTATTGGAAAACAGATTAGATTCACTCGAATATTGTTTATATATTTAAATGATGATGTGTAACTGGCCTGATATTCGTTTTCTTATTCTTAAATCACATATCCCTGAAAAGAGGAATAATTTGGTTATCCCAATCTCTTTTGCAATGCATTTTCAGGTGAGTCAATGGAGCGCTGATGTACCCAAAACCTGACCATCATCTGTCATGTCCTTTGTGTGACGAATTCAGTGAATTCACGACCTTGCAACAGCTGGAGGCTATAGAAAACAACAACAATGCAGTACACGTACAGTCCCTGCTTGTGAAAGAAAGGATCTTAGGACCTGATGATCCTGAAACAATGAGAAGTATCCGGTCGACAGGACTTGATTATGCAAGAAGTGGCGCTTTTAAATGGTGCATCAACTTATGGGTCCACGCCATCAGAATGCAACAGCTTCAACTCAAGCCACTAGAACAGAACAGACTGTTTCACCTGCAGTCATTTGTTAGTTTATTTGCAATCTTGACGAACAGTGACCACAAACGCAAAGGGAATTGGGTACCTGTGATCTACTTTGAAGATTTAATGTGCGTTTTCGAAATATGCGCTGAGGGGATGGGAGTGATTATTTATACACTGAATGAAGCAGACATTTGTGAAAGAAAGTGGCACGATTCCCACCTCGACCAGATTGTTGCTATAGTAATGAATTTGTTAGCATCATTAACGCGGTTACAGACTGATTGCTCGTCCAGTCAGTGGTACACAGTGAAAATGGCAGTGAGTAGGTTGGTGGATATGGATCCAAGGGCCTCCACAGGTTCGACTCTGCTCCATCTGGCATGTTCCATGACAATCTCTGCCTCACTCAGGGCAGAAATCATAGATCTTCTCCTGGAAACTGGGTCAGATCCTTGTGCCAGAAACCATGCGGGTAGCACATCCTTGCATACGCTTGCCTTAAATGATGAGTTTTCAGGGCACACAGTAGATGCTCTTCTGTCTGCTGGAGCTAAATTGGACGATGTAAATAACCAAGGTGAAACTTTTGGATCATTAGTGGCTTCCCGGGGACAGCCACTTGGTCAAACAGTAGATACTTTAAGTAAGTCATACCTCTGTGCAATGCCTGGCTGCTGAATGAATTTTGAATCAATTTTTACAGGGGTATCTTACATCTCAGACTTTGTTAATTGTTGACATTTACTGGTTTAGTGGACAATTTGTTCAGTAGATACGTCAGATTCATGACTGATATAAATTGTACGTCTTATAATGATGTAATTAATTTCCGTATGAATGTATGTATTTCATGTTATATTTTTATTGTACATACTGTATATCCGCTGTATATATTGCTTTTATATTTATTTCTCTGTATACTCGTTCACTAATTGAATAGGTCATGTTGATCTTATTGGTTTTGTTAATTTACGTTGATGGAAAAACAAAATATCGGTTTTACAAGTGCTTTGTAGTAATGCCTTTATTTTCTGAATTACTTATGGAAATATATGCCTTTGAAAAATGTTATGATTGTCCTTTTACCTCCAAGTAACCGTCTTCTCAAAATTCACAAGAGTTTAATACCTCGTTTTCTATAATATTATACGCTTCATTATTTCTTTCTATTTTTCCACTTTCTTCTCTGTTTATCTATGCTTCTCTCTCGTTCTGTTTCTCTCAGCTCGGCTACTCTGCAGGCAAATTGTGCCAAAGCCCTTCCCTTGTCTAGTTAAATATGCAAGGTAGTTGTCATAATAGGATCCATTACTCAGTAAAACAAAGTACATTTTATGAAGCTTTGTTTTAGCTTATTTCTGTATGATTGACCCAATGCAACTATCGACTTTGTCATATTTTGTTGTGAAAGCCGCCTACCGATAAACACGAATGAAGGAAATTCATAGGTACTTCATAATTTTTAGGATTTTAGGACAAATATTTTGCAAGTTAGTCTTAAAGATTATAATATCCTGAAATATTTTCAGCCTTTATTTTGGTGATAATAATCATACAGAAATTTTATTCATACGTTCTTATGCAATAAAAATAAATGAATAAATAAATAAATAAAAAATAAATAAAAATAAATATCTAAATAAAAGTAAACAAATATAAACAAAAAATAAAAATAAATAAATAAATAAATAAAAAATTAAATAAATAAATGAATAAAAATGAGTAATAAAAAATATATAAATAGCAGTAAATAAATAAAACAAATAAATAAATAATTTAAAAAATCAATAAAATAAAATGAATAACTCAATAAAAACAAAAACAAAACAAAATAAATAAATGAAAAAAATTAAAAAATAAATTAAAATAAATATATAATAAATAAAAATAAAAATTAAATAAATAAAATTTAAATAAATAGATAAAAAAATAAAAATAAATGAATAAAATAAATAAATAAATAAATAAATAAAAACAAATAAACAAAAAATAAAAAATAAATAAAAATAATAAAAAAGAAAGGATAAATAAACGGGGTTTGACGAAGGAAAACATTATTTTTGACCGAAGGGCAGACCTGGGTCACTCATGGAGGACTATTCACCACCTGTACAGGTGTGTGTGACTCTCGAAATAATTATCAAGAAGTCTAAATAGACCTAAAACGCCCAAAGGGCTCTCTCACAGGCTAAAAGCATGTATATGGAGAGAAGTGACTTTGAATTTCAGGTCTGCCTAATCAAAAACAACCATTCCAATGTCAAAACCTTTTCAATACAAGAAAGGAGAGCCGTTCCAAGAAAGAAGAGCAGCGTATTCCACCCATCAACTGTTACAACCCACCATCCCCATGTTCACTTATTTCGCCTTGACGGGTGTTTACGTTTTTTTTTGTGACTCATCCAATTTGGTTTTTTGGATTATTATCTTCATCCTGATGTGTTTTTATCATCAAAACTTTCCGTTTCTTCCACAGTTCATTTTGGTTCTTTCCTTTTGCTTAATACATACGTATTTTGTTAATTGTTTGGTCAGGACTGTGTACTCACCCTAACCAAAGGGACGGCCATATTTTTTTGCCAGCCATAATGAACTGTGGGGCTCGTTTTTGTACCAATTTTTTTTTTTTTTTAAATAAGTTAGCTTAGCTTTTATTTTATTGGTTTTGTGTCTTATATTCATTTTATTTTTTCCGGGATGACCTAAGGTCAGTTTAGGCGCATCCTTGCTTTGTGGGGTGTTTGTTTTCTCTGTTATCCCTTCATTGAGAGGGTTGGTAATGGTTTGATATTACACTTCCGCCCCCACCCTTCCTTGAGGTGTACTCCCCAGGTGGTAGCCCTCCCCTCTCGGCCGGCGGCCAGGGGTGTGTGGGGCACCGTTGGTTCTCCCCCTATCAGCCTTTTGGTGGTGAGTAGGTGAATCTCCGTGAGTTATCTCGTCCTTCGCGGCAGCGCTGGCTCATGGAGGGTGCAGTACGATATACCTCTTCTATCCTGAACCAGGTGTCTGTTCAGGATAGGGGGAAGAAGGCGGCAGGACCGCTTCCTTTGAGTTTATGGTTTTTTAGCTACGCGGCAGATCTTGTCTTCATTTAAGTCCGTTCGTAATTCTTTAGGAATTTTTTAGTTTGCTATTGTCTGCCGCGTTGACGCTAATGACTTCTAGTGCGTATATATATTTTTCTTTTATGCATTTTATTCATTCTCTTCATACGGTTATATTGTTGTAGCCTATTATACATTTATGTTTGCGGTAAATAAATAAAAATAAAAAATAAAAATAAATAAATAAATATGAATATATAAAAAAAATTATAAATAAAAATAATAAGTAATCACAAATAAATAAATAAAAATAAATAAGTAAAAAAAATATAAATAAAAAAAATAAAATAAAAAAATAAATAAATAATTAAAAATAAATATATAAATAAAATATAAATAAATAAAAATAAATAAATAAAAAATAAATAAATTAACAAAAATAAATAAAAATACATAAATTAATAAATAAATAAAAATACTTAAATAAATATAAATAAAGAAAAATACTAAAAATAAAAATAAAAAAAAATTGAATAAATAAATGAATAAAAAATAAGTAAATAAAAAATAAGGAAATAAAAATGAATAAAAATAAAAATAAATAAATAAATATAAATAAATAAATAAATAAATGAAAATAAATGAATGAAAATAAATAAATAAAAAAGAAAAAAGAAAAATCAATAAAGAAATAAAAATAAAAATAAATAAAAATAAGTAAAAAATAAATAAAAACAACTGAATAAAGAAAATAGATAAATTAAGTAAATAAATAAAAATAAATAAATAAATAGATAAAAATGAAAAATATATAAATTAAAATAAATAAATAAAAAACTAAAAAAAAACAAAAAATTAAATAACTAAATAAAAAAATAATTAAAAGGAAATAAATAAATAAATAACAATAAATAAAAATAAATAAATAAGTAAAAAACAAAAAATTAAATAATAAAAACAAACAAAATAAATAACCGAAAATAAAAAATAAAAATATGTAAATAAATAAAGTAAATAAATAAAAATAAATAAATAAATAGACAAATAACTAAAAAATTAAATAAATAAAAATGAATAAATAAAAATAAATAAATAAAACAAATAAATAAAATTAAATAAATAAATAAATATCACTAAATACATAAATAAAGAAAAATAATTAAATTAATAAAAATAAATAAATAAATAAAAATAAATAGAAAAAAATAAACACATAAATAAAAATAAAAAATAAAAATAAAAAATATAGAATAAATAAATAAGTAAAAATAAATAGATAAAAAAATAAACAAATAAATTAAATATATAAATAAATAAAAATCAAATAAATAATTGAAAATAAGTAAAAATAAAAAATAAATAAAAATGAATAAATAAAAAATAAATAAAAAATAAATAAAAATAATTTTAAAAATAAATGTAAAAAATAAATAAAAATAAATAAATAAATAATAATAATAAATAAATAAAAACCTATAAATACATAAATAAATAAATTAACCCAAAATAAATAAATAAAAATAAATCAATAAAAATAAATAATAAATACAAATTAATAAATAAAAGTAAATAAAAAAATAAATTAAAATAAATAAGAAATTAAAAAATAAAAATAAATTAATAAATAAATAAAAAATAAAAACATAAATAAACAAATTAAAATAAGCAAAAAAAAGGAATAAATAAAAATAAATAAAAATAAGCAAATAAAAAAATACTAAAAATAAAAATAATAAATAAAAAAAGTAAAGATAAATAAATAAATAAAAATTAACAAAAATAAAAATAAATTATAATAATATATAAATAAAAATAAATAAATAAATAAATAAATAAAAAAGTAAATTAATTAAAATAAATTAAAATAAATAAATAAATAAATAAATAAATGGAAATAAATAAATAAATAAAAATAAATAGATTAGTAAAAATAAATGAATAAAAAAGAAATTAAAATAAATAAATAAAAAAATAAACGAAAATAAATAAATAAAAATAAATAAAAATTAATAAAAATAAAAATAAATAAAAATACATGAAAATAAATAAAAATCCATAAAAAATAAAAATAAATAAAAAATAAAATAAATAACAAAAAAATACATAAATAAAATAAATAAAAATAAATTAATATAATAAAAATAAATAAATAAATAAACAAAAATAAATAAAAACAAATTAATAACTAAATATTAAAAATAAATAAATAAAAAAAATTAATAAAAGTAAATAAATATAAATTAAATAAATAATATAAAAGAATAAAATAAATAAATAAATAAAAACAATAAAAACAAATAAAAATCAATAAAAATATATGAATAAAATAAATAAAAATGAAAAATAAAAAAATAAAAAATAGACAAATAAATAAATAAATAAAAATAAATAAGTAAATAAAAACAAATAAAAAAAATAAATAAAATAAATAAATAAAATGAAATAAAAGAAGTAAATAAGTAAATAAACAAAAATAAATAAATAAAAATAAATAAGTAAACATAAATAAATGAATAAATAAAAATAAAAAAAATAAATAAAGAGAAAAACAAATAAATAAATTAATAAAAAATACACAAATAAAAATAAAAATTAAATAAAAATAAATGAATAAATAAATAAATCAAAAATAAATAAAAATAAATATATAAATAAAAGTAAACAAATATAAAAAAAAAATAAAAATAAATAAATAAATAATAAATAAAAAATAAAATAAATAAAGGAATGAAAATGAATAATAAAAAATATATGAATAGAAGTAAATAAATAAATAAAATAAATAATTCAAAAAATCAATAAAATAAAATGAATAACTCAATAAAAACAAAAACAAATAAAGATAAATAAATGAAAAAATAAAAAAATAAATAAAAGTAAATATATAAGTAAATAAATAAAAATAAAAAATAAATAAATAAAAATAAAAATTAAATAAATAAAATGTAAATAGATACAAAAATAAAAAATAAATTAATAAAATTAATAAATAAATAAATAAAAACAAATAAAATAAAAAATAAAAAATAAATAAAAATAATAAAAAACAAAGGATAAATAAATAAAAATAAAAAATAAAAATAAAAAATAAAAATAAATAAATAAATATAAATATATAAAAAAATTATAAATAAAAATAGTAAGTAATCACAAATAAATAAATAAAAATATTTGAGTAAAAAAATAAATAAAAAATAAACAAATAAATAAAAAAAATAAATAAAAATAAATAAATAAATAAATAAAAAAAAAAAAATAAATAAATAAAAAAATAAATAAAAAATAAAAATAAATAAATAAATAAATAAAGAAATAAACAAATAAATAAATAAAAATACTTAAATAAAAATAAATAAATAAAAATACTTAAATAAATAATAAAAAAAAATACTTAAATAAAAATAAAAATTAATAAATAAATGAATAAAAAATAATTAAATAAAAAATAAGGAAATAAAAATTAATAAAAATAAAAATAAATAAATAAATATAAATAAATACATAAATAAATGAAAATAAATGAATGAAAATAAATAAATAAAAAAGAAAAAAGAAAAATGAAGAAATAAAAATAAATAAATAAAAAAAAAATAAAAATAAGTAAAAAATAAATAAAAATAAATGAATAAAGAAAATAGGTAAAATAAATAAATAATAATAAATAAATAAATAAATAGATAAAAATAAAAAAATATATAAACTAAAATAAATAAATAAATAAAAAACTAAAAAAAAATAAATAAAAATTTATAATTAAAGAAATAAAATTAAATAAATTTAAAAACTAAATAAAAAAATAGATGAAAATAAAAAATAAAAATAAATAAAGTAAATAAATACATAAAAATAATAAATAAAAATAAATAAAAATAAATGAAAAAAATACGTAAATAAATACATAAAATATAAATAAAAATACATAAAAATGAATAATGAAATAAAAATGAATAAAAAAATAAATAAATAAAAAGAAATAAAAAATAAGGAAATAAAAATATATACAATAAAAACAAACAAACAAACAAATAAAGAAATAAATAAATAAATAAATAAATGAATAAAAATAAAAAATAAATAAAGAAATAAAATTAAAATAAATAAAGAAATAAAAACAAATAAATAAAAAATAAATAACAAATAAATAAAATAAATAAATAAATAAATAAATAAAAATAGAAAATGAATGAAGATAAATAAAGAAAAAATTATAACAAAAAATAAATAAATTAATAAAAATAAATAATAAAAAATCAATATATAAAAATACATAAATAAATAAAAATACATAAATAAATAAAAATAAGTAAATGAGAAATAAATAAATTAGCAAAAATAAATAAATAAAATAAATAAATAAATGAAAATAAAAATAAAAGTAAAAAATATGAATAAAAATAAATAATAATAAATAAAAAAGAAATAAAAGATATATAAATAAAATAAAAATAAAAAATAATAAATAAAAAATAAATCTATAAACTAAAAAACAAAAAAATAAAAAATATAAAAAATAAAATAAAAAATAAAAACTACAAACTAAAAACTAAAAAATGTAAATTAAAAACTAAATTAAAAATAAAAATGAAAAATAAAAAATAAAAAATAAAAATTATAAAAAATAAAAATAAAAAAAGGAAATAAAAAGCAAAAATATAAAATACATAATAGAAATAAAAATGAAAAATAAAAAATTAACAATAAATGAATAAAAAATTTTAAAAATAATAAATATATAAATAAATTAATTAATAAATATAAAAATATATATAATTAAATAAAAATAAATGAATAAGAATGAAATAAAAATAAATAATAAAAATAAAAATAAATAAAATATATAAATAAATAAAAATAAAAATAAAAAACAAATAAAAATCATAAAATAAATATTAAATAATAATAAATAATGAAAATAAATTAAAAATAAAGATAAATAAACAATGAACAAATAAAAATAAATAAAAACAAATACATAAAAATAATAAATAAATAAATAAATAAAATAAATAAATAAAATAAAGAACAATAAAATAAATAAACAAATAAGTAAATAATTATAAATGAATAGAAATAAACACAAATAAAAATAAATAAATAAAAATAAATAAATATATAAATAAAAATAAATAAAATAAAAGTAAATAAATAAATAAAAACAAAAAATAAATAAATAAAAATAAATAATTAAACAAATAAATATAAATAAATATAAATAAATAAAAATAAAAAAAGAATAAAAATAAATAAATAATAAATAAATAAATAAATGAATATAAACAATAAATAAATAAATAATAATAAATAAATAATAATAATTAATAATAAATAATAATAAATAAAAATAAATTAAAAATAAATAAATAAACAAATAAAAAACATAAATAAATAAAAATAAATAAATAAATAAAAATAGATAAATCAATCAATAATATACAATAATAAATAATTAATATAAATAAAAATGAAAATAAATAAAAATATTAAAATAAATAAAAACAAAAAGAAAAATAAATGAAAAATAAAAAAAATAAATAAAAACAAAAAATAGAAATAATTAAATAAATAAAAATGAATCAATAAATAAAAATAAATAAATAAATAAATAAAAATAAATAAATAAAAATAATTAAATAAATAAAAATAAATAATAATTAAATAAATAAAAGTAAATAAATAAATAGAAATAAATAAAAAAATAAATAGAAATAAAAATAATTAAAGATAAATAAGAATAAATAAATATCTAAAAGTAAATACATAAATAATAAAAATATAAATTAAATAAATAAATAACAAAAAATGAATAAATAAATAAATAAATAAGTAAATAAAAATAAAATAATATGTCAAGATAAAAAAATAAATAAAAATATAAATTAAATAAATAAATGAATAAAAATATAAAATAAAAATAAAATAAATAAATAAAAATAAATAAATAAAAATAAATAAACGAACAAAAATAAATAGATAAAAATGAACAAAAATAAATGAATAAAATAAATAAATAAAAATAAAAAATAATAAAAAATAAATAAATAAAAATAAGTAAATAAATAAAAATAAATAAATAAATAAAAATAAAATAAAAACAAATAAAATAAATAAATAAAAATAAATAAATAAATTAATAAATAAATAAAAATAAATAAATAAATAAAAACAAATAAAAATCAATAAATAAATAAATATATAAATAAATAAATAAATAAATAAATAATTAAAAATAAAGAAATAAAATAAATAAATAAATACATAAATAACAATAAATAAATAAAAAAATATAAAAAAATAAATAAATAAAAATAGGTAAATAAATTAAAAATAAATAAACAAAATTAAATAAATAAATGAAAATAATTAAATAAATAAATAAATAGATATAAATAAAAAATAAATAAATAAAAACAAATAGAGAATAAATAAAAAATAAATAAATAAGTAAACAAAAATAATTAAATAGATAAATGAAAATAAATAAAAGAAAAAAATAAATAAAAATAATTAAATAAATAAATAAAAATAAATATAAATAATAAAGAGATGAATAAATCAATAAAATAAAGAAATAAAAAATAAATAAATAAAAATAAATATATAAAAAAATAAATTAAAATAAATCATAAATAAATAAATTAAATAAATAAATAAAAATAAATAAATAAAAATAAATATATAAAAATAAAAATAAAAAATATATATAAATAAATAAAAATATATTAATAAAAAATAAATAAATAGTTATTTATTTATTAAAAATAAATAAAATAAATAAAAATAAATATAAATAAATAAAAATAAATGAATAAATAAATAAATAAATGAAAAGAAATAAGTAAAAATAAATAAGTAGAAGTAAGGAAATAAATAAATAAAAATAAATAACGGAAATTGACAGCAAAAAGGTTTGAAAGGTGTAACAGGAGGAAAACCTCAGAGCAGTTGCACTATTAAGAAATTGTTAGGTAAGGGTGGAAAGTAATATGGAAGAAAGAGAATATGAACGGAGGTGCAGTAAAAGGAATTCGTAATTATAATACAATCCAAAATAATGCTTCAAAAACTACAACAGTCAGTGAGATACGAATTCTACTACTGAATAATTCTCCTACTTTGATATACTGTACTGTAGCATTTCATGAAACCATTTACAACAATGTTTCTTGTACAAGTATTGATTGATGTGGGTTCTTTGAAATTTCCAAGTGGCTGATTACAAACTCCTATAGGCTGCTTCCAATTCCAACCTCTGTATTTCAACCAGAGATTCCTCCAAATCTCATGAATAACATAAGAGAGAATATTACCTCATTACAACTCAACGTTCCAGGTAAAAAACGGCCATGACAAAGTTTGCATATCATTACTGTGATTATGAATGCCATTCCCTCTGATAAGAATATTTAACTTTGGGAACGCTAATAACAGAGCAGGTATATACATATCATTCAATCATAGTAATTAAAATATTCACAGGAGAAATACTCACAACCGTCACGTGATCTAAAGGCCATCTCATCCACTTTTACTGAGAAAGATCTTTTGCTGATGGATTTTCATCAACTTAAGCTTTTTCTTTTGAAGACTCGTGAGGACCTTTGAATGAACATCAACGAATAACCTCAACACTTTTATTCTTTCTTATTCAGTTGGCTCTAAGGCCTCATTGCAATGCATTGCCAAATACACCACACAGGAAGTCTTTCAGCAGCTGTGTGTGGGACATATATAGTGTGTCTTTTCAAAGTGCAGACAATCGAAGCCGATTCAATTAAACTGACAAACAACAGGAATCCGTCACAACAACGAGTAGAGGAAACAGGATAAAATCAGCCACAGATCCTTTAAGGGATCCTGTCTCATAGAAGGATACCCCTCCTCCAACCCCCTCCCCATCCCGGAAGTCAGAGGGGACCTAACGACCTCCAGGCCCCTTAATTGCCTGTCACTGCAAGACACCTTCTATAAATTGTTCTCCTGCGTACTGCAATATAAGACGAATAATTATTGTTCGTCGAGAGTTGGAGATATGACCTACATATAAGATGAAGGTTTACCATTCTCGCTTTTGTTTGATTCTTATGAACTTTTCCTTTTTCATATATATATATATATATATATATATATATATATATATATATATATATATATATATATATATATATATATATATCTTAGATGAATGAACAGACATTGTCGCTTTCATCATAAAAAGATTTTAAATCATTCTCAACAGGAGGCAGAGTAGCGGTCTCTCGGAAAGTCAAGTTTCAGAAGAAGCGATTAAAGACAAATCTTTGATTAGACCCCAAAGCATAAAAAGTGACTCTCAGCAGTGTCCTCGTTCACCACAATATTATTTAACGACCGCAAAAAAAAAATATATACTTTACACTGTCTATTTGAAAGCTAATCAAATTTTGAGTTGGTTAATGAACTTAAAAATTCCCGTAATCAATGGAACGTTTAACTCTCTTAAAATCTCTCTCTCTCTCTCTCTCTCTCTCTCTCTCTCTCTCTCTCTCTCTCTCTCTCTCTCTCTTTACAATGTCTATTTGAAAGCTAATGAAATTTTGAGTTGGAAAACGAACTTCAAAATTCCCGTAATCAAAGGAATGTTTAACTCAAAATCTCCGAACTGACTGTCACATCATTATTTTGATCTTGTCAATTTGTTTATTAAGCACTGTAAAAGAATCCTTTGAGGGCTCAATAATGAGCAAAGGCATTTATGAAAATTATATACATATCTATATCTACGAGTATATCTATCTATCTATCTATCTATCTATCTATATATATATATATATATATATATATATATATATATATATATATATATATATATATATATATATGAGAGAGAGAGAGAGAGAGAGAGAGAGAGAGAGAGAGAGAGAGAGAGAGAGAGAGAGAGAGAGAGAGAGAGAGTGTTAAGCAGAAAAACTCCAATCTCGAAATAAGAAATCTTTATAACTCACCCTTGAAGACGAGGTAACCTTCAGTCAAGCTTATCTTTATTCGTAAAAAAAAAAATAAGTATTGATTTTTGGGAACATCAGAGCAAGAAGCGAATTCCTAACGAGTTTGCAGCTGAAAGCAAGGGGAAAGAATTCCCTCAGATTTGGAAATTGCGACGCTTGATAAGATGGCGCTGATTTTATGGTCGTGTTGACTTCAGTGGAATAATATCTTCCTTAGTTCCTTGAAATCAAGTCTTATTTTATAGAGAGTGACTTCCAAAATAAGTAAGTAAATATATAAAAGTGAAACAACGTTTCTGGTTAAGTCTGATTCTACGTCAGACTGAAGCTGGAAGCCAAGAAAAGGGTGATCGTGCTAGGTGATGTTAATGGAAAAGTAACTAAACTTAAAACAGTCTTAACTGACAGTTACAGAATTCTTTGAGCGAAAGTGAATGTTAGCAGTCTTGTGAAGATACATTTGTATGAAAGTTTGATATCTGGAAAAGCATGACATTTATAGAATACGGTAATTATTTCATTTCTCGGTATAATGTGGTTCGGATTCCACAATAAGCTGTAGGTCCCGTTGCTAGGTAACCAACTGGTTCTTAGCCACGTAAAATAAGTCTAATCCTTCGGGCCAGCCCTAGGAGACCTGTTAATCAGCTCAGTGGTCTGGTTAAACTAAGGTATACTTAACTTCTGAAGAATGAGTTAATTGTCATGATAAGTGAAGGACTGGTGATGTATTAGCACGGAGTAATTGGAGGACTTAACAGAATGACATAAATGGCTTCATTTATACAAAAAAAATCAGAAAGACGAGTAATGACCAATTAAAATTTGTGGTTGGGTCCTGACCTGTGTTAATTTCCGACCTGTCCCTTCTTGAATAACAAATTCACCTTAGTCAGCATAGCGCTGAATAATCCCTCGGATTCCAGTGCTTGGCTTCAGGCCCCAATTTCATATTCCATTCCATTCCACTCCTTAGTCAGCATGCGATAACATCTGCCCAGCATAAACGTTCCATAACCCTCCGAGTATTCCAGTCTGATTCCTTTGTCAACATTCAGGATTTGCAGGAAAGGCCACCAAAACACCATAATGAAAGCAGTCGCTATTCCCATATTAGATTCCTTGGTGGGTCTGAAGGAGACACAGCAGAAAGAATGAGTGATAAACAGCAGAGGAATGCGAGAGATAACGGCAGAGGAGGAGGAGGAGGAGGGAGGAGGAGGAGGAGGAGGAGGAGGAGGAGGAGGAGGTGGTGGTGGTGGTCTCTCACCGACAACCGCGTCTCTGGCCTTGCCTGACTGGCTTTGCTTTGTCCTGAGGACAAGTTCTGATTCAGTCGAGCAGATAATTGCATATTTCATAAGAATCGTTCAGATAGTGAAACAAGCATGAAATTTTGCACAAGTGCTCTTTAAAGTTCCCTCTATCAGAAAAGGGCGCTGGCCACGCAAAAAATTTAATATGGCGGCCAAATTCCAAGATGGCGGCCAGTATCGACAGATTTTGGCTAATTTTTCACTAGAATGGCATGTATTTGCTTCTAGCAATATGGTAAAGCTCTTCCATACTATTTCTTGTGAATATTATGTTTCTGTAGCTTCCCAGTACAGTTTACCTTTAAATATGGGGGCTATATGGCTGCCAAGAAAAGTAGAAACAATAATTATAATGAGAAATAATGCCCGTTCAACAATTATCGTTTTAAGCATGGATCTTGGTTTCTGTGGTTTTAGATCCTAATGAGGCCATCTCTTTCGAATAACTCATCAATTTTGAAGGAAAATTAATAAATGTAAAAGAGTGTATGTCTGCACACAACCAGGGCACACTGGTGACATCACTGCTGTGTAACTCAGCATGGGGTTCAGTGCCAGCTAATCCAGCTTTACTAATCCTGTAGTCTTAGACTAGTAGTTGTAGTATAGTTTAGTTTAGTGTCCCAAATGCTTTCTAACAGCCCCAGACCAGCTATAGTTAGATAGCCGCACCTGAATAGACAGGATGTGCCAGCGCGGGAGAGCCGAGCCAAGGGTATGGGGGCTGTACATGATGGTTCATGTACTTACCCGGATGGTGTACAGATCACACGGGACTTAAATGGCACTGGATGAATGATCGGGCTAGGTGTAGGGAGACCGAACCTAGTTGAACCCCATACAGGAATGTGTGCTTTGTTTAAGGTGGTAAAAGGATAACCCCTCGGCCTTAATCAAAAGTGAAATCATGGCAGAATGTGATGCCAATCCAATATTGAGCAGTAGAAAAACAAACTGGAGTTTGTGTTGTCTTTGTCAGAAGGACAAAAGAGGTGAGCACTTGACATCACCTCCAAGTCATCATGTCCTAGACCATGATGGGTACACAATGCTGGCAAGGAACATTCCCATGTTCAGTGAAATTAATGAAATGCCACTGATAATGGATCCAGCAAAGCTGGATGAAGGTGATGGCATAGAGGCCACTCTCAGGAAAAATGCAGCAAAATACCATGTGAACTGTCGCTTGTTGTTTAACAACACTAAACTGGACCGTGCAAGAAAGCGACAATCCAATGACCAGACCAGCAACACTGAGACTAGTCGTGCAAAACTGCGCCGAACCAGTCATGACAATGAAGTTTGCATTTTCTGTGAGAAAGTGGCACCTGCATCTGATCTCAGACAGGCTAGTACTAAGGGCCTTGACTTGAAATTGCGTGAATGTGCAGAGATACTTAGTGATGGCAAGCTCCTTGCTAAGTTGACTGGTGGGGATGTCATTGCACAGGAGTTTAAGTATCACCATGCCTGTCTTTGTGCCCTCTACAACAGAAAAAGGTCCTACCTGAGGAGCCTTGAGAAAGACCAAGGTAGCACTGAGTCAGAATCAGATGTGTATCCACTAGTTCTGTCAGAACTGATGACATACATTGTTGAAAACAACCTTTGTTCAGATGATCCAGTCACATTTCGGCTGGCAGATATTTGCCACCTCTACCAACAACGTCTGGAACAATTAGGTGTAGAGTCACCAAGTGTAAATTCCACGAGACTCAAAGACAAACTTCTGGCAGAAATTCCAGAACTTGAGGCTCATAAATCTGGCAGAGATGTATTACTTGCATTTCAAAAGGATGTGGGAAAAGCACTTGCTCAATCATCTGATCTTTCAGAGGCAGTTATCATTGCTAAAGCAGCAAATATTCTCAGAAAGTCTATACTTGATCATCAGTCACGGTTTGATGGCACATTTTCTGAGGCTTGTGTACGAAATTCTGTGCCTCCTCTCCTGCTCCAGTTTGTAGGGATGGTTGAGCATGGGGCTGACATCAAGTCACAGTTACAATTTGGAGCATCAAAGTCAGACCAGGCCATTGCACAGCTCATGCAGTTCAACTGCTACTCCCGATACAAAGAGGGAGCAACAACTCATAGACACTCCAAAGACAGAGAAACACCATTCCCAGTCTACATGGGACTCTCAGTCTATGCCAAAACCAGGAAGAGAAACCTGGTTGAAATGCTACATCAGTATGGCCTCAGTATCTCTTATGACAGAGTACTGGAGGTCTCTGCACAGTTAGGAGATGCCACAGTTAGCAAATATGTGGAGGAGGGTGTGGTCTGTCCCCCAGTACTGCGAAAAGGGTTGTTCACCACTGCAGTGATGGACAACATCGACCACAACCCATCTGCAACTACTGCCACTACCTCCTTCCATGGAACTAGCATCTCCATATTTCAGCACCCCACCAAGGAGAACACTGGACAGGAAAGACAGCAACTAAAGTTTGCACCTGAGAAAGTGAGGTCGGTGCCTGAATTGCCGGACACATTCACAAACATCTCACCAGCTTCCTTTCAAACAAAGAACCCTGTGCCACCAAACACTGCAATACCAAAGCCACCCACAGATATCTTGGGGCCACAGCTTGCACTGGAGTATCAGTGGCTAGACAAGGTCATAGTCACCCAGGAAATAGATGATGCAGTGAATCTGACGTGGTCAGCTCATCACGCTTCAATGAAGAGAAGCCCAGAATTTGAAGTAACCATAACTTCATTGCTTCCTCTCCTGCGTGATCAGGCTCATTCTGTTGCTACGATCAAACACGTGATGCAGAAAGTGCAGGATGTCACTGATTTTCTGAACCCTGGCCAGATACCCATAATCACAGCTGATCAGCCAATCTATGCCGTAGCAAAGCAGGTGCAGTGGCAGTGGCCTGATCAGTATGGCGAAGACAAGTATCTGGTAATGTTTGGTGGTCTGCACATTGAGATGGCAGCAATGACATCTCTTGGTACTCTTCTTCATGGCAGTGGTTGGACAGGAGCTCTGGTGGAGGCAGGAGTTGCTTCATCTGGAACTGCAGAATCCTTCCTGTCAGCTGCAAGTGTAACCAGGACACGGCAGATGCACCAGGTTACAGCCTCTAGTTTGTACAAACTCCTGAGGACAGCATACACTGACTACTGTGCTGAGAAAGCAAACAACAATGAGCAGGCATTAGAGTTTGAGGAGTGGTGTGACCTTCGAAGACAGCAGAGTCCACAGTTCCACTTCTGGCACATGGTGTTGTCTATGGAACTTGTGATATTCCTACTGTGTTCTCCAAACTGAGTCACTACCCTCTCAGAGTGGAAGAGAGTGACCTGAAGGTCCTGGAGAGGTTTGTCATACTTATGTATGAAAGATCCAGCACTGCTGGCACTGTGGATGAGGCTAGACTTGATATGTTTGCCAGAAAACAAAGGGCATATGAGGCCATTCCACCAACCAGGGGAGCTCTCCTCCAACACACCAAGCGTGCTGCGTACCAGGCTGGTTGTGTGTGGGGGCAGGCCACCCAGTGTCAGCCACAGCCAGAGAACCCTGCTGAGTGGGGATGGCAAAAGTCTGGTGAAGCATGGCAAGTCCTCTGGACAACCAACTCGCCCTTAGCCAAGAGTTGCCAACAGCTTACCAAATGTGGATGCAAAGCAGGCTGTCGGGAAAGGTGCAAGTGCTACAAGCTGGGTCTTCCCTGCACAGCTCTGTGCACTTGCAAATGTGAAGTCTAGATAAATATTGCCCTCTCTTCAGTAGATAATCTAGCTTGAGCATCCAACGTGTCATGCTATGCCTACCTTCTTATCCTCGAATTTTTCAAAGGTGTAGGTTGAGAGACCTATACATAGATTGGTTGCGTTTAGTCCGTATTTCTCTTCTTTTCTTTTTATGGTTACAGTCTTAGACACAATGTTGTATGTGACCATACCATTACTATTTCAGTTGAAAATAGCATATTAGTTAAACTGTCTGATCACATGAATATACCATTAAATAAAAACAGTTGGTCTCTATGTCTGCTAGCGCTGTGGATAGAAAAAAAACTTTTATGGCAACCATTTTGTACGCCATCTTGGTTACAATTCATTTAGTAAGGGTTTTCAATAAAATGTGTGGTATGGAACATTTTTATAACCTAAAAGTCGAGGTTTAAAAAAAAAAAACTGGCATATTCCATCCAATAGATGCTCCCAAACCAGTGAATCTCAACATAGATGGCGGCCATTTTGAAAAATAGCCGCCATCTTGGATTTTCAGGTGGCCAGCGCCCTTTTCTAAGAGAGCGTAGTCTTAGGAATGTTTGTGCCAAATTTCATGCTTGTTTCACTATCTGAACGATTTTTACAGCAATCTGCTGCACTATTATGCGCTCCTCCAGGGAGCACATGAAGATGTTAGCAAAAATTGGACCAAGTGGTGATCCCATGGCCATCCCTTCAGTTTGTTTATACAAAATGCCATTGAAGGCAAAGGTCGTGTCCAGCACGGCCAGCTCTAAAAGTTGTTTAAAAAAATGTTCTACTAAAATTATTAAAAATTGCATCTTCATCAGTAAAAAGTTTGCTTAATATTATCTCAGTATTATTATTATTATTATTATTATTATTATTATTATTATTATTATTATTATTATTATTATTATTATTATTATTATTATTATTATTATTATTATTACTGGAGAAGCAAATCCACAGTTATGTATATGTACATATATTTAAAGATAAATATACAACTGTGGATTTGCTTCTTCATTTTAAGACTCATGCTACTATGAGTATTTTTTTTATTACTATTATTTTTTTTTTTTTTAGAATATGAATCCAATTCATACGGGACAAGCATACAGGGACCATTGACTTGAAATACAAGCCTCCAAAGTATATGGTAGACAGGTTTTCCAGGAATACTGGAAAAGTTTTCCGTGCGTCTTTAATTGTGTTCTTGAAGAATCTAAAAATTATTTCTTTTCCGAAGAAGAATTTTTCTTTAAATAAGACAAGCGATTTAAACTACTCTGTATCCTTCAAAAGATCTACCATTATAATTTGATGCTGGTACCATAAAAAAACTATATATTTATAACATACTCTGCTATGCGAAAACACTTATTCATTCCTTGCTGGAGGCAACCATCTCTCTCTCTCTCTCTCTCTCTCTCTCTCTCTCTCTCTCTCTCTCTCTCTCTCTCCCCCTTAATAAGGTGATCAATGGCAATGGAGAAGCCTTGTTAAAACAAAAGAGGTCACTTTTCTCGTGAAGCTGACTGGATTACTGGACGCTATGTGATGACCATTTCAGGAAACAGAAATTCTTGAGACCACCTTATTTCTAACTATTGGGAAAAATTAAAGCACAGAGACGCACAAACCAGTGTATACACACACACACACACACACACACACACACATATATATATATATATATATATATATATATATATATATATATATATATATATATATATATATATATATATATATATATATATATATATATATATATATATATATATATACATGTATATAATATATATATATATATATATATATATATATATATATATATATATATATATATGAATATATACATATATACTGTATATATTTATATATATATATATATATGTATGTGTATATTTATATATATATATATATATATATATATATATATATATATATATATATATATATATATATATATATATATATATATATATATTTCTCCCGGCGACGAGAGAAAAGGATACGATGATGATTTTTCACTAAATTTTTAATTTATTTCTTTTTTTAAAATATTGATGTTTTCGTGGCAATGAAACTTTCAAGAAAATTTCATACCTTCTGCTGCGAGAAAGAATCATTGTCGCCTGGCGCCGTAATATCTTCGTGTTTTTCCTGCAGACGTTTTAGAATTCTTCCGCTCATGCGTTATAGCGCCATCACTCAGTAGGTGCACTGACACCAAGGACTACAGTGGCCATCTCAGGGATCCTCCAGGAAGCCGTCTTGAAGCCTTCAGAGACAGCATGTGAGCAAAGAAGGCGAAGGTTATGGTTAAAATGAACTGGATGACGAAGCAGATCGACTAAAAGAGATTTTCAGGAGGGAAAAGTACATCACGAGAATGGCAGATAGCTTCAGTCTGTAATTGTTTACTGCTGAAAATATGGACTACTTCGCGGAGCAGTATGAAGTCGAGGTTCCCGCCTTCTGCGAATATTCGGCACCTCTACAGTCGTATTGTCACTTACGGACGCAAGCTCTTCATTCGAAATAAGGAAGGAAATAATCAAGAAGAGAGGAAGACGGTGGAAGGGAGGAAGTGAAGAATTTATACGAAATAAAAGGTAGAGAACCTGAGGTGTTTTCTAAGCTGATTGAGAGGGGATTTTGGATGCCCAAAATTACCGCTTGGAGCAGTTCTTCGCTCGAAATAAGAAAGAAAAGGAACAAAAAAGAGAGGACATCGGCGTGGAGGTATACTGAAGAATGCTGACGAAGAAAAAAGTAGATAACCTGAGGTGTTAGAAACTGCCTCAAAGATTATGGATTCACAGAATTACTTTTCGGAGAAGCAAGGAAGAATCGAAGGGATGATCAATATCGTCAGTAAGAGGGAATCTCATAAGTTTATAGAAGACGACTCCTTAAAGCAAAGAAGCTGTTTATGTGCCAGAAAAAGAACTCCAAGTAATGGTTATCGCGATGTTGAAATGATCTAAAACCTTCGACAATTTCCTTGAAGACATTTTGGAATCCTTCAGTCTCCGGCTCCTGGAAGGACGAGAGAAATGCCATTCGCGCATGCGCCGAGCTTCAAAGTGTCCAAGAACAATCTCCGAGATGCTTCAAATCGTCTGGAAGCCTTCGGAGACAGAAAGTGTCAGATTTGAAAAGCAGGGTAAGAGAAAGCAAAGAGTATTGGTTAGGGGAAGGGTCCGACCCAGAGGCCGCTTCCTTCCTCCAAGGAAGCAGCCTATGGGTCTGACCCTTCCCATGGAAAGGGCCCAAGCCCCTTAAGGATTGGCCCCAATAGCCTACAAGGCTTGCCAGTCTTTTGAGGGCAGCCTTGAAGGGAAGGGTCCGACCCAGAGGCTGCTTCCTCGGAGGAAGGCAGGTATCCTGCCAGGCTGGGGAAGCAGGCCTGGAGAGGGCCCAAGAACTTCAAGGATGAGGCCCAAAGTCCTCCAAGGCTGGCCAGTCTCTTGAGGGCAGCCTTGAAGGGAAGGGTCCGACCCAGAGGCTGCTTCCTCGGAGGAAGGCAGGTATCCTGCCAGGCTGGGGAAGCAGGCCTGGAGAGGGCCCAAGAACTTCAAGGATGAGACCCAAAGTCCTCCAAGGCTGGCCAGTCTCTTGTGGGCAGCCTTGAAGGGAAGGGTCCGACCCAGAGGCTGCTTCCTCGGAGGAAGGCAGGTATCCTGCCAGGCTGGGGAAGCAGGCCTGGAGAGGGCCCAAGAACTTCAAGGATGAGACCCAAAGTCCTCCAAGGCTGGCCAGTCTCTTAAGGGCAGCCTTGAAGGGAAGGGTCCGACCCAGAGGCTGCTTCCTCGGAGGAAGGCAGGTATCCTGCCAGGCTGGGGAAGCAGGCCTGGAGAGGGCCCAAGAACTTCAAGGATGAGACCCAAAGTCCTCCAAGGCTGGCCAGTCTCTTGAGGGCAGCCTTGAAGGGAAGGGTCCGACCCAGAGGCTGCTTCCTCGGAGGAAGGCAGGTATCCTGCCAGGCTGGGGAAGCAGGCCTGGAGATGGCCCAAGAACTTCAAGGATGAGGCCCAAAGTCCTCCTAGGCTGGCCAGTCTCTTGAGGGCAGCCTTGAAGGGAAGGGTCCGACCCAGAGGCTGCTTCCTTGGAGGAAGGCAGGTATCCTGCCAAGCTGGGGAAGCAGGCCTGGAGAGGGCCCAAGAACTTCAAGGATGAGATCCAAAGTCCTCCAAGGCTGGCCAGTCTCTTGAGGGTAGCCTTGAAGGGAAGGGTCCGACCCAGAGGCTGCTTCCTCGGAGGAAGGCAGGTATCCTGCCAGGCTGGGGAAGCGGGCCTGGAGAGGGCCCAAGAACTTCAAGGATGAAGCCCAAAGTCCTCCAAGGATGGCCAGTCTCTTAAGGGCAGCCTTGAAGGGAAGGGTCTGACCCAGAGGCTGCTTCCTCGGAGTAAGGCAGGTATCCTGCCAAGCTGGGGAAGCAGGCCTGAAGAGGGCCCAAGAACTTCAAGGATGAGACCCAAAGTCCTCCAAGGCTGGCCAGTCTCTTGAGGGCAGCCTTGAAGGGAAGGGTCTGACCCAGAGGCTGCTTCCTCGGAGGAAGGCAGGTATCCTGCCAGGCTGGGGAAGCAGGCCTGGAGAGGGCCCAAGAACTTCAAGGATGAGGCCCAAAATCCTCCAAGGATGGCCAGTCTCTTAAGGGCAGCCTTGAAGGGAAGGGTCTGACCCAGAGGCTGCTTCCTCGGAGGAAGGCAGGTATCCTGCCAGGCTGGGGAAGCAGGCCTGGAGAGGGCCCAAGAACTTCAAGGATGAGACCCAAAGTCCTCCAAGGCTGGCCAGTCTCTTGAGGGCAGCCTTGAAGGGAAGGGTCTGACCCAGAGGCTGCTTCCTCGGAGGAAGGCAGGTATCCTGCCAGGCTGGGGAAGCAGGCCTGGAGAGGGCCCAAGAACTTCAAGGATGAGACCCAAAGTCCTCCAAGGCTGGCCAGTCTCTTAAGGGCAGCCTTGAAGGGAAGGGTCTGACCCAGAGGCTGCTTCCTCGGAGGAAGGCAGGTATCCTGCCAGGCTGGGGAAGCAGGCCTGGAGAGGGCCCAAGAACGTCAAGGATGAGGCCCAAAGTCCTCCAAGGATGGCCAGTCTCTTAAGGGCAGCCTTGAAGGGAAGGGTCTGACCCAGAGGCTGCTTCCTCGGAGGAAGGCAGGTATCCTGCCAGGCTGGGGAAGCAGGCCTGGAGAGGTGCCAAGAACTTCAAGGATGAGGCCCAAAGTCCTCCTAGGCTGGCCAGTCTCTTGAGGGCAGCCTTGAAGGGAAGGGTCCGACCCAGAGGCTGCTTCCTCGGAGGAAGGCAGGTATCCTGCCAGGCTGGGGAAGCAGGCCTGGAGAGGGCCCAAGAACTTCAAGGATGAGGCCCAAAGGCCTCCAAGACTGGCCAGTCTCGTAACCCTATCTGGTGCAAGTTGGGTCCGGGCAGACCCACCCTACGGGATTTTTTTTCATTTTTAGATAATTTTATTTAATAATCGTTTTTAGTTGATTTTATGATTAACAAAATATGGGAAATTATTAATTATTTTCATTTTCATTAGTTTTGTATGTCATATTAAAATGGTTTTCCCAGAATAAAACCGAAATAACATCATGTCGGACGAAACAATAAAAAACAGAGGCGAAATTATTTGAAAAGAAATGTGTTACACTTCTGCCAGACGTATGACTGAACTACAATATTGCACCAAGCAAATGGCAGAACCTATACCATAAAATCATGATACGAAACTTTCATTTGTGTCTACAAGAGTTTTCAAAACCTTTTTTTTAACAAAGAATATGAAAATTAACAGACTGTTTGATCAAAAGCGGGCGCAATCAGATTATCGAAGACTAAACGCTCGTCAGATCTTGCGTGACAGAGTCAGATGTGGGTCTTTTCTTACGCTGTTTCATAATCGTCTTTTCTCACGCTGTTTCATATCGTCTATGCAGATAAAAAAGAAACTGTAAGTGCTGATTGAGATAAGGTTAATTTATTCGTCTATGTTGCCATAAGTGCTTTCTTTTGTTGAAGCCCATCACTCTTCGGGTAGATGAACTATGAGATCAAAGATTACCCACCATAGGTCTACTAGTCACCAAGCTACGGACTACCTGATCTAGTGTTGTAGTACATATAATCACTAAATAACAACACTGATTGCCTATAAGGCTATCTGCAGGCACTAGGAACTCTACTGAAGTTTAGTGTCAGAAACAATGTATAAATGAACAGTGTACCTGACCTAAGCCCCATTGTACCGCAACAGTGTGAAAAAGTAGGCCCATGCTGTGCTTTCCTGGCGCAGAATATTTAGTATTCAGAACTGTATTCTGAAACTCAGTCCCGCGAAACTCATTAGGAAAGCTTATTCAACACAAGAAAATATCAATGAAACATTAATAAATAACAATGTGTGTAGTCATAGAGTAAATTTTAGTAATTAGCGTGACAGCAGGTGCAATCTTTTGTCTTTGCTATTCAAACAAAATTCATCCAACTTACATTAGTCCTGAAAAGAGGTCATGCTGTAGTGTAGGTCTGTCTGCTTTATATATATATATATATATATATATATATATATATATATATATATATATATATATATATGTGTGTGTGTGTGTGTGTGTGTGTGTGTGTGTTTGTTTCAAGAATATTAATGACTAAAGAGCAGACTAGGTCTAGGCTGTGTGAAGACGGTAATATCAATAGTGTCAGACGTATTTCCCTTTCATGACTGTAAATAATAACATGTATATATGTATGTATATATATAATATATATATGTATACGTATATATGTATACGTATATATATATATATATATATATATATATATATATATATATATATATATATATATATATATATATATATATATATATATATATATAAAGCAGATAGACCTAGTGCATGACCTCTTTTCAGGACTAAATGAAAGTTCGAAGAATTTTGTGAGGGAGACAATGCTCGCCTAGCTACCGATGTTTGAAGAGCAAAGACAGAAGATTGCACTTGCTGTCATTCCTTCCAATATCTCAGATTTTCTGGGTGTCGTGTTTTACACTCCTACGCGCCAACATATTGATTGTATCTTGTAAATCCATGTCTGATTTGTGACACCGCAAAAGAAAGGCGAGTCAGTGGCGACAATAGCATAGGTATAGTACAATTCTGCCCATAATGGAGATGAAGCCGCGTAGAAAAACATGAATAAACAATCTGGATAACCAAGGAAAACAAACATACACAAACGCCAAGTGGCCCAGTTAGAGCCTGGTTTTTCCCATGGGTTGTTGGTTGGCCTCCCGGCCCGCCCAGACTTAGTGGGTAACTGGTAGTCATGAATGGGGACAGAAAAAGGGCTTAGGTCTAGCAACTTCACCACACACACACACACACATATATATACGAGTATATATATATATATATATATATATATATATATATATATATATATATATATATATATATATATATATATATATATATATATATATTGTACATATATGAGGTCTTAGTGCGTAATATCCCCAAAATATATTTGCATTTTTATTCATAATATAATCTTCATTGATGTGACAGCAAAATCCTTATGGAAGTATATATACTTTAGTATGCAGTATAGGCCTATGTTATTGCATATTAATAATGGATTCACTTCGTATTTAGTAAATCTGAAATAGGAAAGACTCGGTAGAAAACTGAATAATTTATGAAAATTTAAAGCTGTTAAATATGAAAAATCTTTATCAGCGTCAAGCATTATTATAGATGTATACACTTTCCAGGAGAAGAATTTTCAAAAAATCACCAATAACTTGTAAATCTGCGCAAAAAAAAGTAATCAAATTTTACCAAATTGTCACAGTGCACTTTATTTAGACGAATAGGAACAAAAAAGTAATTTGGTAGTGGGTTTTGAGTAGATATTGTGTCATGCGTACCCTCAAGTTTGTGCTGCCTGAATTAGGTATGCCGGAACAAAAGAAGAATAACCCAACACCCACAGCATGCTGTCTGCCCCTCTTTCTCCACACCTTTACATATATACTGTATATATATATACATATATATATATATATATATATATATATATATATATATATATATATATATATATATTGTGTGTGTGTGTGTGTGTGTGTAAAATATGTTATATGTAGTCTTGCTTGTGTTTGCCGACGTGTGGTCATGAGCCTATATATGTGCTACTGTGGTGATTGTTCATACTGAAACTTCCAGCGGAGGTCAGCAATAGGACGGAAATAAGATGAGTGAATGAAGCGATTTCAAAATGTAGATAGAATTTCCTTTAATTGATAGTCAACTATCGTAATTTTTTTTCTTTTTCAATAGGTGCTGGTAACCGCATTAGCTCTAGGCTCAAAAATAATCTGAAGGTAGGCTAATAAAGATGTCAAAGATATTTTCTGAACATGGACAGCCTGTGTTTGAGGAATCAGATGAGGGAGGAGTACTTATCAGAGGTAACAGGGAAAGAACAAGAGCAAAATCTGGCTGGGTGGATAGATAACATCAACCAAAATGCCGGATACGAAAGTGAGGAGCTACAGTAGACGAATATGAAGATAATGCGGCTGAAGTAGATGAATGGATGCCGAGCAGAGCAGACACAGAAAGCTGTTAATTAACAAATCAGAGAAATGTAAATTCTTTGGACAAATGTTTTGACAGAGGAAGCTTTGATAAGTGCGCTCTGCCAGCTGAAACAAAAGAATATACTGCTGTAGTGGAAAAACCCAAACACAAAGTAGATGATGGCAAGAAAATAACCTGGATAAATAAGCGCCCTCCAAGTAATGAGAATGAACAAACAGGAAACATTCCAACAACC
This sequence comes from Macrobrachium rosenbergii, assembly GCA_039081455.1. Taxonomy (NCBI): domain Eukaryota; kingdom Metazoa; phylum Arthropoda; class Malacostraca; order Decapoda; family Palaemonidae; genus Macrobrachium; species Macrobrachium rosenbergii. The sequence goes on along the minus strand of JANJGK010002716.1, from coordinate 5,278 downwards.
GGAGGTGTTGTAGGAGAAGCAAAAGAGGCTGACACACCTTTGAAGGCATGGGCATTGTTTGTGTCTAATAACATAAAGGTGCGTCCAGACGATGCCTTTTTTCCATGCTCTAAGCGCATGCCTTTTGGAATAAAATTGCATGCGTCAAGTTGAAAGAGGAATGAGGAACGTAACGCCTGCCTTTTACTGTCCACACGTTGCCTTCTTTAGTTGCGCCATGTCGCTGGATCCACTTGTTTGCTTGCGCGGGAATTTGTGCCGCTTACATCATTATTAATAAGGCTAATAAAAAGAGACGATATTTTGTTCAGGAATTTCACTAGAATGTCACTGGAGGACTTTACCATAATCCTGGAAAAAATCAGACCTCTAATCTCTAAAAAGAATACTGTCATGAGAGAAGCTATTCCTGCTGAAATCAGATTAGCTATAACACTATATAGTTATTTAGCAACGGGAGACTCGTATGCCAGCTTAAGTTTCTTGTTGAAAGTATCCAAACAAAGCATAATATCGGACATTGTCTCCGAAACTATGAGAAGTATAAATGAAGCATTAAATGATTACATAAAGGTATGTACTGATAAAAAAAATATTCAAGTAATATTTATTTTAGAAGACATTATGAATTCACATGAATATGTTATAACAATATACAGTACTTTTCTTTATCAAAGAGACAACATGTATCATTAGACCTACTTGTAAATAATTGCATACAAAATAAATTAACAATATCCTTTCATCAAAAACTGTTCATTTATTAAAAAAATATAAATTCATTTAAATCACAACGAACTCAAGAATAAAGTATAAGTAAAAGTTGTATGTAGGCTACTGATACAAATATCTAAGAAACATTTATTTAAGAAGGCAAGTTTTATGCACATGAATTTGTTATATTAAGATACTTTCCTTTATCAAAGAGGCATCTATCATTACTTGAAAATAATTGCATATCCTGTCATCATTAACTTTTCATTTACCAAAAGACAAAAATTCACTTAAAGCACCAACATCATGAGCGCAATGTATAGCTCGAAGTTGTGATGATGATGATGATGATGACGATGGAGGTGGTTCAGGAGTATTTGGCGCCGAAATGTGAATTACAGATGACGAATCTGAAGAGCAATAATTATCACTAATTTCATGAGACATTTCTAACTCGAACAAAAGGTTACTAATTCGATGTTGAGCTATATTACGGAGACGTTCACTGCGCAGCTTTCTAATTTTGTGACCTACCAAGTCTCCGAAAACCGAGTATTATTCATCAACAGTTTTCATATTAGCATTAACAGATTTCATAAACTTCTCTTTCATCACTAACATGTTGCTTGGACTTTCTTCTTTTGTTTGTTATGCCATCATTCGTTGGTTTTACGAAAGTACTAGTGCTAGGGATGGGAGAGGGTGAGTTAATTTCTCTAGTATCTTCATCGTCTGTAACCTCTATGTAACCGTCCACCTGAAAAAAAGATATTAACGTTTTATGTTTTGTATTTATTTCAGTTGCCTATCAATGAAGAAGAATGGAAAATGATTGGCCTAGAATTTGAGAGGAAATGGAACTTCCCAAATGTGATTGGAGCGGTCGGTAGACGGCAAGCATGTACTGTAGTTCTTCAGTGTCCAGACAACAGCGGAAGCACATATTATAACTACAAAGGAACTTTCAGCATTGTACTACTAGGTGTTGTTGATGCAAATTATTGTTTCCTTTATTGCAATGTTGGCTGTCAGGGCAGAATATCAGATGGAGGAGTATTTAAGCATACAGAGTTCAGTAAAAAAATGTTGAAGAATGAATTAAATTTGCCTGAGCCAAAAGCTTTACCAGGAAGAACATTGCCTATATCTTATGTACTGGTAGCAGATGACGCCTTTCCTTTATCTCACAACATTATGAAACCATTTCCTATAGGTCTGAGGAAGGGTTCTCCGAAGAGGACATTTAACTATAGGCTTTCGAGAGCTCGTAGAAATGTGGAGAATGCTTTTGGTTTGATGTCATCAGTGTTCAGAGTATTTCGGAAACCAGTTGATTTAAAAGTGGAAAATGTGATAGACATGACTTTTTGTTGTGTTCATCTGCATAACTTTCTCAGAAAACAGACCTCCTCTAGAAATATCTATGCACCTTTTGGCGCGTTTGATACTGAGGATGCAAGTACTGGAGAAGTAATATTAGGATCATGGAGGAATGTAACAAGCTCCGATACAGGGTTACAGCCCCTTTCTATTATTGCAAGAAGACCACCTTTAGAAGCCCAAAGAATCAGAAATGAATTTGTAGAGTATTTCCTGTCAGAGAGAGGTTGATCTGTTCCTTGGCAACACAAATATATGTGAATAACAATTGCTTTTTGGTTACCTTTATGAAGTTTGCTCTCGCTATAGCTTAGACCTACAATAATGACCGATTATTCTACTGTACTTTATAATTATGTATGATAAGGATATACTTTTTCCCAATCAAAATAAATATACGTGAACAGATTTTTTTCTTTCCATGTTAATAAGTTTAGGCTTACCCTCGCTCTAGGCCAATAATAATCATCCATTGTTCTGTTAGTGCTTAAACTCACAATGTCAAAGAAACTAGATTAATATGAATATTCATATATCTAGTTTCTTTGGACATTGTGGGTTTAAGCACTAAAAGTTATAATATACGGTATTGTATGTTTTTCAGTAATCCATTATTCTATTTAGAAATAATGTATACTGAAGATATATTTATTCCCGGGATAAACAAACATATAAACAAAAATAGTTTTCGCTTCCCATGTTAATAAGTATAAGCCTAGGCTTACCATGGTTTTATGCGTATATATAATAAGCATGCACTGTTCAGTCCATTCTACTTTATAATTATGAATGAATATCAAAGATATACTTACTTGTTCAGAATTGACTTGTTCACCAATGCTGTCCTTGGTATGAAGAGGGACGTTAGTATCCTTTAAAAAGAGTAAATGCTTCTATGCAAACCACTTCGAAATGTATTTCTCATCTAAGCCACTACCACTCTTTTGCTCTACAGTTTTTTCATGTTCTTTCGAGAAGTACGATCTTAGACTTTTGATCTTATTTTTGACAGCTGTTACATCTATAGCTTATTTTTCACTTAGTTTTTGAAGGGCATCTCCTCTCAGTAACTTATTTGAATAACCTTTCAAATCAGCTTTCCAAAGAACTTGGTGTTTTTGGTAGTCTTCAATGAAAGTTAGAGTTAATTCCTTACTCTCAAGTGACATTTTCAGTAGATTTCACTACACAATAACTCTCTCTCTCTCTTGGGGGAAAAAAGCGCACGTGACTCCCAGCACCAGTGGGAAGCCTTGCGCTATTGCATGCCTCAGTGATTTCGGAGAAAAAACGCATGCGTAAAGGCCTGCGCTACGTGCGCTGTGGAATGCGTCAAAGGCATGCGCAAAATTGAACGAAAAATTGAATCGTCTGGACGCACCTTTAGACTTCCTCCTATTGAAGGTGTCTATATCAGGTGTTAGCTGTTTATAGATCACTTTCAATAGAGATGACTCACTTTCTGTGATTTAGGAGGCATCCCGGTCGTGGTCACTTTGCTACAAAAATGTGGTCGGTGGATCTGTGTGTTTTATGAAAAGTCACCCACAGGAAGGGGTGGCCTCTCTCTCTCTCTCTCTCTCTCTCTCTCTCTCTCTCTCTCTCTCTCTCTCTCTCTCTCTCTCTCTCTCTCAAAATTTCTTATATTTTTTCTGATAATTGTAAGAAGAAATTCTGGCTCTTTGCCTTATTATTATTATTATTCACATGTGTTTGTCATTATTTTTCCATGATATCATTTAACAGATAGATTCACCGACACCAATAATGTTTCTTGCTGTTCAATAAAAAGTCAGAGATAGATAGATAGATAGATAGATAGATAGATAGATAGATAGATAGAAAATGTAATGAGTGTTTCACGAATGGCTATCTCTCTCTCTCTCTCTCTCTCTCTCTCTCTCTCTCTCTCTCTCTCTCTCTCTTTCTCTCTCTCTCTCTCTCTCTCTCTCTCTCTCTCATCCTCAGTTCACATATGAATACCCCATTAACATGGAATCATTTGCCCTTGCTATTTTGACATATATAAATTGCCATTATGATAACACTCTGAGAACGTGTTCATGAAGTGAAATGAAATGATTGCAGGTCATTCTCATATCCTTATTTTGTAGGTTAATCAAATGGGTACAAATATAGCAATTGCTTATAGTCTTGATTCAGTTTTATGTACAGGAAACTAAACTGTGTAGGTCATGTGATTATAGGGAGTTAATAATGTGTTCAAAGGCTAAATATTCCGTTTCATTTTGAGTTCATTTTCATTCCTCTAATCTTAAGAAGCGACCAGTGGGAATTTTCCTTTCAATATCTCAGGAAACTGTATCAAAATAAAGAATGAAATCTGATTTCAGTTTCGTCTTCAATCCTCCGAATACTCTGAGGCGGCCACGTGGTTCCCATGCGGTCCTTTCTCCACCAAAAAATGTGCAGCAATTTTAACTATAAGCAAGTCGTTATCGCCACCTATTGGCCACCGAAGAAAATCAGCGCAAGTGGACAACTGCATCTTCCGAGATGGCCGTGAAATCTACCTAATTATCTTTATAAGAAGCTTTCCCCCTCATTGTATAAGATCATATTTGTGTTGAGATAACAAAAAACAGCGCCAACTGGGGATAAATCATTCATAGAAAGAAAAATGACACGAGAATCATAGACGACATGAAGAAGAAGAAGAAGATCCAGGCACACCAACATAATCAGATTCAACACCGCATTTTGAACAGCAATGTCACAGCTCTCACCATGAGACAATTGAATAAAAAGTCATTGATTTGAAAATGAGATTTCTGAACTGACTACAGACTACTCGGAATAACGAAATATCCTGAATCCACCTGCTTTAGAAGATTGGCAGTTCCTTCAACTCTGCAGTTACTGTTCGCAGACATAACGATCGTGGCGTGTTTTACCCCGACCCCAAATGCATGCAGGGGACAAAGTCATGCCTTTAACAGTTTTTATTTTTGGGGGGTGGTGGGGGGGGGGGAAATCCTGCAAAAGTAAACATACAAGTATCTTTATTTACATACTAAAAATCTTTTAAGATCAACAAACTATATTGTTGGTGTTGATATATTCTTAATGTTCATCATAAACAGATCAAATAGAGATTCTTCCTCAACTCATCTGCTGAAACTGATGATTTTTTGCTTCATCATTTTATGAAACCAAAATATCT